>VCJC01001127.1:26221-39163 GCA_024140195.1 Backusella luteola | reverse complement strand
CTCTCTCTCTCTCTCTCTCTCTCTCTCTCTCTCTTCTTTTCTTTATAAAAACATGCTATTTTAAAATAAATATCCACCATTTGCTATATTTCCAGTAGCTTCGATGTTAAAATGATTTATTATTTTCGTTTACCCAAGCCTTAAATCTTAACTGTGAATGGACTTCTTTTGTCAGAGGATGGGTATAGGCTCGTTTGATTTTGTAGTCAATCTGAAAGGATTGTTTCTTTTTTTTTTTAAAAAAAAAAAGATTTAAATAAAACAAGTGTGTTATGTCTGGGAGTCAAAAACGATAATCAAATATTCAGTGTTCTTGAATGCTCTCGTTGTGGAATAAAGTGGAGTAGGGATTTATAACCTTTCTCTCGCCTTCGCAATGTTTTCAGCGTTGAGTCTTACGCCAAAAAGGGCTCAACTACTCAACCAAATATCAGTATTGGAATACACCGCCATTGGCATCTAATTTTTGATAACCAATTTTAACAAACCCCTCTTAGTATATGCAGAAAGACAAAGAAAGGGTAATATAAACAAAATTAAAAAGGGGCTATCAAAGGCCCTCCTTAGTTTGATGCCTTACACTAAAGAAGAATTTGATTGGTCAAATAGAACTTTTAAGCGCATAAAATAAAAATATACAAACCTAAAAATATACACGCCCCAAACCGAGGAATGCGGTTTTCAATAATCTAAAAATAGAACTCAGCATTATGTCTTCCGAGGAAGGATTCAAGTATATAAATAAGAGGCATTTTGGGCTCGTCTTTTTTTTTTATATTATCATTATCCTTTTCATTCGTATATAAATCAACAACTATGTCAACCTCTACTACTACCACTATTATTGGACTTACCGATTCAGTGAATAACATCATCATCAGCAACTCTGAAGATTACTTGTTTGACAACCAATATCTTTGTCCCGAGGTCCAAAAGAATCTCCATGAAGGTTACAAGCTCTATCCACTTCGATCAAATGACTTTGAAAGAGGCTACCTTGATGTTCTCTCCGTGTTGACGGAGGTTGGTGATCATGATATCAATACATGGAAGGCCCAATATAATTTTATGAAGAAACATAATGATACCTGTAAGTAGTAAAACGCCTCAACGTTTATGCGAGTTTTGTATATTAATTGATCAAAATAGATTATACCATCACCATCACTGATGAAACTACAGACACTATTGCTGCTACTGGTACCATTCTTATCGAACACAAGTTTGTTCATAAAAACGGTCTTGTTGGTCATATTGAGGATATTGCGGTTGACTCGAAGCATCAGGGTAAAAAGCTGGGTCTCAGAGTTATTGAAGCCTTGAAGTTTATCGGACAAGAAACTGGCTGCTACAAGGTTATTTTGGACTGCGCTTCTAAAAACGTACCATTCTATGAAAAATGTGGTTTTTCGCCAAAAGAGAACCAAATGGCTTGGTATATTCAACAAGGAAAATCTCACTTGTAAACAAACTAGAATCAACAGCATTATACATACTATTCATACCCTTATTTTGATTTTCACTTTCTTTATAATTCTTTATCATAATCTCACCATTGTACTTAAAATCACAAATAAATAATCATTTAAACAAAATAGATGAATTCATTATAATATACATTTTATTATTTATTACTTATTACTTATTATTTTACAAAGAAAAATTCTAATAGTATTTACGAGGATTATTATTTTTTGTGCTTAAAACTAATGAGAATATGATTTGTAGATCAGGACGTTTTGAATGTGTCATGCAGCCTTGGATGACGGTTGTGTCACCACTCGTTTGGTAATACGTCAATCTGATTTGTTCACCTGCAATAATTTGAGAAAGTGCACCCTATTTTTAAAATGATTATTAATTTAATAATAAAAAAAAAAGCGAGTTGCATTTATATTTTACCGTCTCCACATGTCGTATTTCTATAAATTGTGGATCAAATGCAATGACATAAGGATACTGAAACACTATATTGTCAGGATGTCCTTCCCAATCACATACAATAGGTAACCTAGTTTATTATTAGTAATATCCATATTTAATATATAAATGTATAACTTACTTTTGGGGACCTCTTTGCACTAATGAGCCGTTGCGATTATTAATATAAAATGCAAATTTAGTATAGCAAAGCAAGAATTTATCATGCACACGATACATGGCCAGGGGTTTAATCGATTCTGTCTGTCTGTCCAGAAAATTAAATTGTGGATCACCTTTATCTGGAATATCGCGACCACCCACACTTAGATTCTCGAGATCAATGATTTCAAAGCCTCGATCACATACAATTAATAACTTTGATTTTAAAAAGTGAAGGTTGCTTGCTTCTGTACCAATGTAAAACTCCTAAAAAGATAAGGCAACATAAATAAGTAAGAAATCTCCCTGCTTCCTTTTTAAAATAAAAACCTTGTATTTTTTAAACCATGCATGGTTTGAGCGATGACCCAGCATAAATGTTCTTGTCTGTGTAATATATTTTTGATTTTTAGGATCGCTTAAATCATACAATGGTTCAAGAGCGGTAAAAATACTTGATGTATTCTTTTTCTTTTTATAAACGACAAGTAATTTGCCGCTGCATATCCCCACTTGGAAGAAATGGATGTGTTGTCCAAGCTCTTGACCTAAACGTGCCTGGGCCTTTGTGTCCAATGAAGGTTTTAATAAATCCAAAGGGTAGGCCTTTAGCGTTTTATCTGGTTTTTTATTATTATTATTAGCATCTTTTCATTATCTCATTGTATACTTTTTTTACCTGCTAATACCAATAGAATATGATGCTCTTCAAGTACATGGATTTGCGTAACATTGACACTATTTAAAACTTGCTCCATCTTTGCTGAGCCAATAGCTTTAAAATAAACTCCTGTGTCAGTTCCAATGGCGAGACTTTGTTTTTTATCTATGTTGTTTACTTTAAGGGTTGTTAAATAGGATGCGTTGCCTTCCTTAATATATAGGAGCTTACCAAAAGGCGTGGTACAGCTCACTCTCGCTGTTCCTTTTGTACCACCTCCTGAGTACCTGAACGATACATCATCTAATATGTTCACCTCATACACATCATTACCCAGCTTCTTCTTTAATGCAGATGTTGCATCGTCAATGGCGTTTTTTAATAGCTGTTTCTTGGACACGGAACAGAAAAGGGAATATGTGCCCCCTTTTAGACCGAGGTGATGCAATGTCACAGGCACTAAAGATGCGGGGGATGATAGACTAGTGGCTGTCGCTGTATGCATGTAGGTTGAAGATGAACCAGTTAATAATAATCCTCTTGAGGCAGAAGTAGGATTGAATAATTCGCTGCCACCCGTCGATGTGCTTGTAATAATGCTGGTGAATACACTCGACATGTGAAGCATTTGAAGTGGTATAGGACGCTTCCATACACGATACTCGTCACCTGTATTTGACTTTCGCATCTTTGCCAACAGCACAATATGGTCAAAGACAAAAATATAAATATTGCTCTTGTCAGGCACGTCGACGGAACCCGTGTTGCGTCGTTTCATATCGCCCTTATAATAAAGCTTACGCTGAGGATCTGTCAGTTGCAAATCGGTTGCCTCGTTTTGTTTAAAGGAGATTTTGTCGTTTATTTCAAGAATCTGCACACGCTGCTTAAACATCTCTGCTAGATTGTCCGACTTCTTGGCCACTGCCTTGACCATCTCTTGGCACCTGACCAGGTATGTATAATCAGGATGGTCTTGTTCAGTCTTTTTAATAATTGCTTCCAAGAGAAGAGGGTAGCGTTGAAGTCGAGTGACGGGAACTAGCAAGAAGTGACGGAAAGCCAGCCGACGCATACGCTTGTTTTTTTCCGTGTGTGCAATAAATTTGGCGAATTCCGGGTTGTTGTGTTCTTCCCCTTTCACCAGATACTCAGAGAGGGAGACATGTGGACAATATTTGCTGAAGGGGTCTTCAAAATAGGCAAAATGGCCGATCAAAACGTCACCAATCATGGGGACACATTCGTGCTGGTAACGTTGCTGAAGATACAATAGGTCGTTCATCAACGCACTACTAACATCCATCAACTCTTTGTAGTTTCCAAACACTTCTGTGATGAACCCTTCCTTTTTTTTAGGTGACATGATTTGTTTTCGTAATAAAGGTTCAACAATCACCTTTTTTTATATATATAAAAATGATATCAATCTCTCTTCTTATAGCAACATATATTTATATCTAACTACCTCTGCCAATGTTTCTAAATCCTTATTATAGCCTACTTCAGAATAGATCATTTCATTGATTGCTTCTTGTCTCTCCCTTTCCTTTTTAGGTACACTATCCAAAAGTGTCTGTGATACTCTTTGTGCCCAAGCCGATTGTGCATGAACGTGTCGTGTAATTGATTGCTCCGACTGAGGCCGTGAACTCTTTTCTTCATCCTCTGTACAGTTCTTGTATATACACATTAATATCGCTTGTTTTGCCCTTCATTTTGTAAAAACAAACCTCAAACTCTGCTGAAAAGACTTCCGGTTTATTAGGACATCTAGGTGAATAGCAACCACCTCTACCAGGCTGACAATCATACGAGTAACAATCCAATAAAGCACTAAAAATGCCTACCGGCACATCATTTTCAGTCATATCCTCTGTAATCGTGTAGTACTCATCTGGCGAGTTATAAACCGTGCCTTGGATAATTGATTTCTGAGAATAATGAATGGGGCTGAAAACAGGTGGAACCGCCTTCATTAGTGCATTTGCGAGTCTAATACAATACGCTTCTGGGATACTATCCAAAACGATGTAAAGAATTTTCTATAAATTAATGGATATTTTAGTCTACGATAAACACACACACACACACAAAAGAACTTACAATTGCCTCCTGCCCTGTAAATGATTCTGGGTATTCATTGGCACAAAAAAGATCTCGTACACTTTCCAAACTTCGAATCCGCATCAAAAACACCTTACTCAAAACAGAAAGACATGCATACTCGGGTGCATTTCCAGTTGTTGGTGTTACATTACTACTCTTGCTGCTTGAGCGTTTTACCTGGCTTGTATTAATGAGTGGCGGTAGCTTGACGAGTGTTTTATTACTGCTTATGGATGAGACTGTGTTTTGACTATCTCGCGTTTTCCGGAGTGAAAATAGGGATGAGTTTCGACTCATAATGGTGGATGAGTAGGATTCCTTTTTTTCATGCTGTTTCTTTTTCCCTGCAGACGACAAGTATGTATTCACATAATCCCTTGGTGGCAAATCATACCCAGGATAGATACCCGTGTCTGGAGTGAGCATTGTCTTGCTACTGCCTTCCAAATAAGCTGAGTGTCTGTTTGGTGTTGTTGGCATTCGAGAATATGCTGAATTGTTTCTGTGAACTGTATTAAAATAGTCTTGATTATTCGAATAATACATCCCATTGGTTACCGCGTTGGTGTAGGCTGTCTTTTTTTTTTTTGTTTTTTTTGTTTCATAATTGATAAGGATACAAACGTAATATACATAATATTGGGTAATAATGAACTTACAGGATAATTGTGGGTTGTATTTGCTCGCTGCGATGAAAGTGGGGGTCGGGAGCTTTGCTGTTGGAGTGAATGACTACGAATGGGTAGCTGTTGCTGCTGTTGCTGATCATTGAGTTCTGAAATGTACGAATCAACTGCATTCATGAGACCATTGAGACCTGACTGAGGATCTGGGTTAGTGTTTGTTCTAGTATGTTTGCGTTGATTCCACATGCTTTCATATGAAACCAATCTTTAATAAAAGCGAGAATGTTGTCAATGAAAGCTGTCAAATAAATAGATAAATAAATAAATAAAAAGAAAGAAGAGAGACTTTTTTTGGTCACACATATAGAATTTTCCTTAAAAGGAAGGTTTCATGGAATTACAGACTGAAGAACAAGTTTTGGATGAGCCATATTTACGAAACTGCTAGAGCCTATCTCTAGTGGACTTTCTAAATCAGTAAATGCGCCATTCTAGCATGCCAATGTGACTATAAGCAATTAATCTTTATTTTGATACAGAGAGAAAAAAGAGAAGGTAAAAAAAAAATAGCAAGTCCGCAAGAGATGCTTTTGTTTTGAATGTTTTAAACAACTCCTTTTAGCAAATGTAAACAAGCTCTCTCTATTAATAAACATATAAAAAGATTTAATGTATGTATATTTTGATACATAGGGCACATCTGTTGCTTTGAATTTTCTTTTTTGACCAACTTGGTGTGGGTAGATTGATCAGATATTCAAAGATATAGTCCTAATCTCAGTATCCTTTCCATTTTGTAATCCTTCTTTCGGTTTTTGTGTTGATTGCCAAGCTAATATCACCAACATCGCCATTAGACCTATCAACGCTAAGCTCTACTAATAGACCACGGTTGTTTTTATCTAGACGTCATTGATGAAACATCACAATCAATAACATGACACGTTTGGAAAAATAAGTTACTGACTGGGCTGTAACTTTTGCCTTTACACAATTTTCCAAAACAGGACAAATGAAGGATTCCATTCATCTGAGTTTTTATAAAATATAAACCTATTTTTCTCGCTTTTTATTTCACTTTAGCAACAGCAAAAAAAAACCATGTCTGTTACAACGCCAGGGTTACAAACAACCTTTGACGATAGTAACGAAGATTTGCTCTCTTTATTAAGCGAAAACTGGACTGCCAATGTGAGCGATTCGAAATGGACACGCGATTATCTTACACGACTCACTTGTCTGCCGTTGGATGAGCTCTTGCGCGAGCCACACGAGTTACGAGCTGAACAGGACAAGATGAAGCACAATGCTCAACAACTAGCGTTTCAAAACTACCCGTCCTTTTTACAAACACAAAGCTGCCGTCATCAGGTGCACGAGACGCTGGATGGGCTTGATGTCCATCTCGACGATTTTCTTGACTCGATTCCAGAACTAAAGGAAGCCTGTCAGGTATTTGAGGAGCGCGCCAACGATATTAAGGATGAAAGCAATAAAATCACCCGAGTATTGGAGCACCAGGACATCTTGGTAGACCTTTTGGAGATCCCACAGCTGATGGAAACGTGTGTTTGGAACGGCTATTATTCAGAGGCGATGGACCTGGCGTCCCATGTTCGACTCTTACTTGTGCGCTATCCTTTGCCTGTAATAAAGAGTATCCAGCAACAGGTACAGGCTTCGACGGATCTCATGTTAGTGCAACTCGTTTCGCATCTTCGAAAACCACTTCGACTTGCACCTGCCATCAGTGTTGTTGGCTTCTTGCGCCGATTGGATGTATTTGAATCGGAAATGGAGCTTCGTATTGTGTTTTTAAGATGCAGACATGACTTTTTGCAGCAGAGACTATTGCGCATCAAAAGAGAGATGTCGGAGGACGAGAGGCAGAGGAGCACCGATGCGTACGAGTTTCTGAAAAAGTATTTGGATGTGATTCGTGAACAGCTGTTTGAAATTGGTAACCAATACATGTCGGTGTTTTCGAACGAGCAAGGTACACTCTTGTCGGATTACATGATACATACATTGGAGTTGGTCAAGTCGACACTGTCAACTTATCTCGGCATGATTGAGGATACGTCCGCTTTGACGTCCATTCTGACACAGCTTCAGTATTGCGGTATGTCTTTGGGTAGAATTGGTCTGGATTTCAGACAAATCATGGTGGATTCATTCGAGGACGCATTACGCCCTATTTTGTTTAGACGAATCGATCGAGCCACCGAGGAGCTTGTCAATGTGATTATTCAGTCAGCAGAGGAGGGAGCTGTTCCCAGTTCCTGGATGTCATCCAAGTTGATATCCCATCACACCCACAGCAGCAGCAAGACGCAGGCATTCCAACCACCCATGCTATTGGTCTCTTATCCTACTCTCGCTGTATTCACCAACGGTATCCTCGCTGTATTCAACTCTCTTCGACATTTACCTGCACTTAGTCTCTACGGGCCTATCCAAAGTCACTTGGAAGCTTGCTTTTTGGAAATTGGTGGTGCACTAAAGCAATACTCAGATCAGGCAGCCTCTCATATACCCGATGAAATCACTCATCTCCAAGCATTTGCGGCTGCGTATGTCCGCTGCTGTATTCCATTTTTGAAGAGCTGTCTTTCTGATGGAATCTATGGAGACCTTTCTGTGCAAACAATTGCCGAAAAAGACATGGAGGCTCTTCTTGCTACTTATTTGCCCGTAATAGAAAAGTCTATTGATAAAGAGTCGGACGGAACTGTAAATGATCAGCAAGATGAGCAGGAGAAGGAAATAGAGCCGACTACCACTATAGAAAATGAAACTCTAGAAAAAGTCGACGATACCAACGATGGCGATATCAATGACAATAATGCTGCGGACAAAAAGGCCGAAGAAATCAACAACATGGATGATGGCAATAATAATAATAATAATAATAATATTATTATTAATAATATTAATATTAATATTAATACAATCAACGAGGAGGAACACAAAATTACTCCAAAAAGTAATGTCCAAGAACAAGTGGAAAAAATGTCAGATGACAAAACAGAGAGCAGTAATTCAGGGCCAGCAGAAAATAATCCAAACACAGAGCAGGTGGAAGAAGTTTCCGAAGCCAAAGAGATTTCCGAAGAAAAGGATGACAAACCACCATCAGAACAAACAGATTCAGTAAATCAAGAAGAAGAACAAGAAGAAGGGGGAATAGAGAAGGAAGAGGCAATAAAGAGCGAGGATTCACCCAATAAACACGACGAAAATAGCATAAAACCGCAAAATTCAGAAAGTGATCCTTTAGGCGTTGCTATGGCAACGGCAGTGAGCGCTGATTCCAAACATAACTGTACCGAGCAATTAGAGGCCACAGAAACTACTAACACAACAACGCCAAAAAAGGAGCAAACCAATGGGAAGAAGAAGAATCATAAAGGCAAAAAACATAAAGGAAAACGCTGAATTTAAATAATAATAAAAACCATTATTTTTGCTCTTTTTTTTTTTTAATTATTTTCCTTTTTCACATATTGAACAAGATGGAACCGTTTTTGTGGTTACTGCTATTAAGCATTTCAATGCTTTTCGGCAGTTATGTAGCAGGCTCCTTACCTTTAACAACAAAGCTGTCTGAGAATAAGATTCGCTTGTTTAATGCGCTTGGTGCAGGATTACTGATTGGTACAAGCTTAATGGTGGTGATTCCCGAAGGTGTCGAGACAATTTACAGCAGCAATAGAGAGATGAGCAGTCAATCCGATGCTCCATCCTGGACAATGGATTCACCATCCGATGGCGCAAAAGATTATAAATTTGGTAAACGAGGAGAAGGAGAGGAGGGCGGAGAACACACCATCATTGGACTTGTGTTGGTTATTGGATTTGCACTCATGTTTGTGATTGACCAAATGAGCTCACTTCATATGCATTACACCGGCAACAGCACTGGCGGTGCTGAATACAGTGAGTTGAATATGATGGTAGGCGGGGCTGTTGACGAGAACGTAGAGCAGCAGCAGCAACAGCAGCAACATAAAACTCCACCTTCGCTGACACCGACTGTAGGACTTATTGTACATGCAGCAGCTGATGGTATCGCCTTGGGTGCCAGCGCAACCCATCCTGAATTATCGATGGTAGTGTTTATTGCAATCATGCTGCATAAGGCACCTGCATCGTTCGCCTTGACATCGGTACTTTTAGCATCTGGCTTGTCTCGAGTGACAATTAGAAAGCACTTGGTTATTTTTGCGCTGTCAGCGCCTGTGGGAGCACTGCTGACATACTCAATTCTGTATTTATTCTCATCTTCATCGCCTTCGGTCAATTTGGAATACTGGACGGGTGTGTTATTGGTATTTTCGGGCGGCACTTTTCTTTATGTTGCGATGCATGCACTTCAGGAAGCTTCCGGCCATTCTCATCATCCGGGCCAAAATGACAAATCGCACGTGCTCGTTATTCTTGCTGGCATGATTATTCCCATTGTACTCAATATGTTTCACTCTCACTAAAGAGAGACTTCATTAATAATTATTATATAGAGTAGAGTGTCATTCTTATACATGTTTTTCCTTTTTTTCTTTCTTTATACGTACATATTACATAAAAACATCATAAAACGAGAAAAATTTCCAAGTTAATAAGAAAAGTTATTCTAATTAATGAGAAAAAGTTGGTGAGAAAGAAAATGGGTTAAGGGAAGCTAGGCTTTTATTATTAACCCACATCCGAAAAACAGACATTTTGTTCCTTAATAGCCCTTAATTGGCCTCAAAAGGTGTATATGATCTCGTTAATGGTTGGTGAGACTACACTAAAGGCGTGACATATAAATAACACTATAAAAAAAACTAAATTGTTTTATTTTGGTCTCTACTGATGAATCTTTCCAACTCTTGGTATCTACAATATTGATTGTCTTTGTACATGGATATTTTTTCCCACTTATTCTCTGTAATCTTTTTAATTATTGTTATTTTATTTCTCAAAATATTCCCCCTCTTTTCTCATAAATTTGTAATTTTTTCTCAATTTCTTGGAAAAAACAGTAAAAATATCATATAAACACCTTTTTCCTCTTTTTCCTCTTTTTTTTTCTCTTTTAAAAAAAAATACTTTTTATTATCAAGAAAACTAAATTTACTTAATTTTGCTTAAAACTAAATTTTGGATGTGTCGTGCTTGCTCATCAGTAGATAAATTGGTCGTATCGATAGTAACTAAATCATCCGCTGTATACTTTTTATACTCGACTGAATCCAACTCCTTGAGCCCATTTTGAATGTCCTCCAAGGTTTTCTGACATGGTCTGCGCATATCACGGTTATACTTTTCAAAAAGCCGTTGCGCTCTGGTGTCAAAATCTGCCTTCAAAAAGACCTTGACATCAGCCTCTGGTAAGACAAGGCTACAGATATCATGACCTGAGAGTACAGAGCCTCTGTATTGTTTACCGTCAATGATGAAGCCATCATACGCCGCACCCGTCTTTTTACAATTGGCAAGGATTCTCTGTTGCTGGATCAATGATTCACGCACACCGGGTGTAGACATCACAGACTTGACATCCTTCAAGACAAATCCGCGCTTGATGATCTCAGTGATGTTTCGACCATCTAGCTCAACCTCACCCAGTGATGGGAATCGGATATCACTCTTTTTGGCAAGCTCGGCTATCTTATCAGCAGAGCCTTTCTCTCCAATCTTTACACCATAATCATGACACTTGAGCACGACCTTTTATATATATATAAAAATAATAAACTTGAGTTATCTTTATAAAAAAAAAACAGTATTAAATACATACTGCTTTTGCCATTGCATCATGATCAATAAAACAAAAGTTTAATCTGATGGCCAGTAATTGAGCGGTAGTTCCTATATAAATGGTCAGTACCAATCCAATTCTTATAGACTGACATATTACTTCTTCCAGATCCCCAAAGACCATCAATTGCGATTTTAAAAATACGAGACATAATTTGTTAATATAAGTGAATGAGATGAGAGAAAACGAATCAAGCAATGGAAAGCAATATAAATACGATTATGCGAATGATGTGGGAGAAATGTCATCCTAAGATCATGAAAAACTCCGATCAGCAAGCTTATTTCATGATGACTCGATCGTATTATATCCTTTGTCGATCCAATTTAACTTTTGATAAAAACCATCCATTGATAGTATATTATTATCGCTTATTGATTATATATACTTGTTCCCATAAACCTTTTAAACCATACGTATCATGCGATTGCGTTATCTTTGAGAAAATTAAATAAATGTTTATTTATTACAAATAAACTATAAATGCAAAAAGCGCCCAAAGTTATTGGTAGTGTGAGAGTTTATATGCTAAAGCTATCATTGGCTATAGGCCTAAAGAGGAAAGTAAAAAACTTTTTTTAAGAAAAAATAAGAGGAGAGGACTCTACTGCTAATTAGGGTTAAAACACTCTTGGAATGATGTGATTGTCATGCAAATAAAAGCTTTGATTATGGAAAGATCCTCATTGGCCAAGTACAAGATATTGATCAATAAACAAAGCTGAGAAAGATAACATCCTTAATCACTTTCCCGAGTTATAGATATTCATATCTTGCTGAAGATGCATTCTACCAAACTCAAAGTCATATTGCTACTGAAAGGGCAAAGTTACACTCTAGCAGGTGGGAGTAAAAAGGAAGGCGATAAGCATCCGTAATTTGCTTTGCTGACACGTGCAAAAACTTAACGAGACACCCAATGGATATATTATAACCAACGCTTCAGTAGCTATTACCAACAATCACCCGTATTGAAATTTCGTTATGGTTTACATGAGTGTGTTGTAATTGATAAGCCAGTGGCTGTTGCGCTGATATGCATTTTTTTTTCATGACCGTTATCATGGAAGTGATACGTGCAAACTAATTAAAACATAAGCATTTATTGTTTGTTATGCTTTATCTATTGAACAGCTATGAACAAACGTGTTTACAAGGCAGCAAGTTGAAGATCACTTAATAGTCCGATCCGGACATTGACAGCCAGCGGGGAACCAAAAAAAATCAAACGCTTTTGGTGGTTCTCATTACAAGTCCCTTGTGTAGTCTTTCTCTTTTCTCCTCTCTGGTAATCCGTATGTATTTGGCACATTCAACCATGACATATACACAAGCATCACATGCACGCACACACATAAACGGCTCAGATACAGCGATGATCAGCATTACAAGACGAAAGAGGATGCAACGAACAATTGAAATGGATGGATTATGACTGTTGGATATGACTATGCGAATTTTGTAGGAAAACATTGATTTTTTATATTGTGGATATCGAGTTTGCGTTTATGTGTGTGCGTGCGTTTGAATGTGAATGTCAATGTCAATGTAGCCATTTATTTCATTTTTTTGTACAAGTCAAATGAGCTAACATTCCTTTTTTTTCTCTCTACAACCATTCAAAACAATTTCCCCCTTTTGACGAATAGACAATGGTT
>VCJC01001127.1:4531-21305 GCA_024140195.1 Backusella luteola | reverse complement strand
AAAAAAAAAAAAAAAAAATGAAGAGTAAAAATATATGTGTATTATGGAGTAGTTTATATTTGGCAGGGGCAATCGATAACACTGAATCGAGGTGAATTTAAATGTAAAAGCTGTTAATTTCCTGGCTCTGGTTATTGTTAAAAGAAACCTCTCTCTTAACCTCGTTAGTGAGCTGTGAAATGATGAAAGACAACGTACATACTGTTTTTTTCATAGTTACTATTCCTAAAAGAGCGCCAATGCATTATTCATTATTCATTATTTATTCAAAGATAATATGTAAAAAGAAGAGAGATTATTGGTTATTCATGTTCAACTGTAACTTTATGAGTTCGTAAATCCAATGCAATTGACTCAGGTGGAGCATTTTCGTAAATAATACGATAAATGGCTGTCATCAGAGGAAAACTATCATTATAGTTTATAGTTTATAGTTTAGTTTTTTTTTATAACACTAGCAATATTTGTGGAACTCACGCTTGTGTCATGTTTCTTGCTGATAAGAAATGGTAGACTTCTTGAGACGTCGTTGTGCCTTGAAGTTTCTGACCATTTAACATCTCTTTTTCAATTTGATCGATTGTCTTTTTTGATTTAATGAAAGCAGCTGCTACTTTTCTATTACGACCACCAGAACAAGTTGTAATAAGATCAGCTACACCACATGACTCTGTATATATCAAGAAATGAGTAAACATCTGGATTTTGATTTTACTATTATTACCTACCAAAGAAAGTTTCGGTATGTACACCACCAAAGAAGGTTTTACCAAATTTACGCATCTCTACCAGACCACGGCGAATAACAGCAGACTTTGTATTGTTACCATAATGAAGACCATCACAAATACCTGCACCAAGAGCAACAACATTTTTTAGTGCACCACAAACTTGGAGTCCTCTCATATCGGCGATGACATTGACATCAAAATAATCTGTATGAAACAGTTTTAAAAATATTTCTCCTTCTTTTTTATCTTTACAAGCTATTGTTGTCTCGCCAAATTGTTCCTCAGCTACTTCACTGGCGATGTTTGCACCACTGAGTGCTGCACAGTTAACACCAAGAATCTTTTCAATTTCTTCAGAAAATAAAAGTAGGTTGTTGTTTTTGTAATCGAGACCTTTGATAAGAGAAATAGCCTTACAGTCACGATCAATGACATTACGAAGATTTTCACACACTTTGTATACAAATTGATGCGGCAACACAAATACAACTACATTGGCTCCTCTTGCTGCTTCTTTGACGTCGGGAATGGCAACGACATTATCACCCAAATTAATACCAGGGAGGTATCTATATATTTTCATTTTTAGTTATCAGAAATAGATGTAATAATGTCTAAATCTATTTACTTACTTTACATTCTCGTGTTTCTCATTAATTATATCTGTTATTTTTCTTCCATTAATTTGTTCTTGAAAAACCCACATTCGTACTTCACGTTCAAACAAATCTGGGTGTCGAATAACATTCTGGGCACAGACACGCGCAATGGCGGAACCCCTTTGCTGCAGCTGTTAGCTACTTTTAAGGTCATATCTAATAAATCTGACTTACCAGTTACCAGAACCGATAATTGTAACACGCTGTTTTACCATATTATTTATTTATTTATTATTTTGCATGAATTAAAAGAAAAAGAGAAAGGGAAAAAACATTTATGTGGAGCTATTTTCATAAGTTCGCTCAAAAAAGAGAAACCAGGGTTTTGCTGTGTTTAAAATTAGCATATATACCAATAACACATAGTTTGGCAATCAGTTAAAGCGGATCGACATAAGAGTTTGACAATCAGTTGTATGAAAATGATGTTCAAGTATATTTGAAAGAATGAAAACTCTAGTTTTACTTTCCTCTCATTGATATTTACTTTTGGTGAAAAGTGACAAATATTTCCTTTTATTTCCTATGGTAAATCCAGATATTGAAAAACAAGGAAAATAAGAAAATATATTGAAATGAGACTTTATTCTTCTAAATATATTCGAAAACAATAAAGCTATGGAGGTTTACAAAGCAAAGAGAAAAATGTTATAAATGTATCGCTGGAGTGTGGAATAGATCACTTTAGAAAGAATTATAAAAGTATTGAATTTGGCACTACTCAACATCAATGTCGTCCATATGCCAGACTCCACTGTAATAAATCTGGGAAAGATAGCGACAAATTCTGTCTGTATGTAATAGACATATAAAGCACATTAAATAATCAACTTTTTTTTTACAAAAGTTAGCTTTTCATTTTCAAAAGTTTTCTTTATTTTTAAACATTTTTTCGATCATTTTTACATAATTTAACATGGCAAGTATAATAATGAGCATTATGTATGTGTTTGACTGATGATTTCACCGTTTTTACCACAGACTTCACGAATGTTTTGCTCAATAGCGGCGCTGTAATCTCTATCATTTTCCAGGACAAGAACAGAACCAGAGACATGGTAGGAACTAGAAACCTTTTTTATGTAAGCTCCATCGATTTTTACACATTTTTCGGCAGCAGAGGCGCTATTAAATACAGTAGTGTATTCAACAGCTTGGACAAAAGCAGCAGCAAAAATGGTGGAAATAATAAAAGTGAATTTCATTGTTAACGTGTAGTGATAAGAAAAATAAAGAAACAAAAAATGAGAAGTATTTATACTTTTAATCAAGGCAGGATAAAAATATCATTGTAACTGCTGGTACACATGAAAGAGGTGCATATAGCTATTGATGAAACGCTACACGTACTGTCTTTTTCAAGAAAACGAGAAAATTTTCCAAGTTAATAAGAAAAGTTTTTCAAATTAATGAGAAAAGTTATTCTAATTAATGAGAAAAAGTTGGTGAGAAAGAAAATGGGTTAAGGGAAGTTAGGCTTTTATTATTAACCCACATCCGAAAAAAGACATTTTGTTCCTTAATAGCCCTTAATTGGCCTCAAAAGGTGTATATGATCTCCAAAAAAAAACGTTAATGGTTGGTGAGACTACACTAAAGGCGTGACATATAAATAACACTCTAAAAAATTAAATTGTTTTATTTTGGTCTCTACTGATGAATCTTTCCAACTCTTGGTATCTACAATATTGATTGTCTTTGTACATGGATGGGTTTTTTATATTTTTTCCCACTTATTCTCTGTAATCTTCTCAATTATTGTTATTTTATTTCTCAAAATATTCCCCCTCTTTTCTAATTTTTTCTCAATTTCTTGGAAAAAGCAGTATCTACTATTTCACATTATATATCCTCTTTTTTGCTTGTTTGTTCAATATTATCATAGCACCTTAAATTACGTTATAAATATAATGAATTTTAAAAGCATAAACATCGTAAATGAATGCTTTATTCCAAGCATCGATACTAAATTAGTTGAAAAAACTACGAATAGAAAAGATATAAATAGAAAAGAAAGTTAAGATATAGACACAAAGTAAACAAGGAGTTAGACCATGTGACTCTGCAGGCAATTTCTTTGAAGTAGAGAAACTGCCGAGGAAAAGATGGAAACTCGTATAATTATGGTTTTTTACGTAAATGCAAGGCCCAATGTTATTTGAAATATGGTCCATTTTGCATTATGTAGTCGTTGGAATTGGAGACCTGAGTCTCTGTCTACCTTTTTCTCGTTTCCAAAAGAGAAAAACATAAAAATACCTTGCTCCTTATTTGAAAGGTATCATTACACCGCATATTACTGCTATAAATATAAACATTAACTGTCAGTTAAGGAAACATCATAGAAATTATGATACAAAATGGAGAGTAATAAACTGAAATAGAAATTATAAACTATAAATGATATGATTTATAAATATCGATTGTTTTTATTATGATAAAGGTGTTTTATAAGGTCAGGATTTAATTTACCGTTCTTTTAGAGAATTGAATTTACCAGGATTTTTCAGAGACTGAATTTAGTTAGGCGATAGATTCGATTATACTCATTGTAATATAAATTCTGTATAAACCTTGAAATACTATCATTCAAAGAGCTGTGATAAATTCAGTATTAGATATAGTACATATTTTGACCTTTTATTGTTAAACTTATTCATGCTGTTTTGACAAATCTACTTGTAGAATCACTACACGTGTTTTTATACTCGTAATAAAGTAGGTGACGCAATAATGCTTTAAAAATACGCGTACCAATACCCACTGAACAAAGAATTTTTCCTAGGTGAACATAAAAAGAAAAGCAATAATTTATACTAATTTTATGAGGTCTTTATAAATACTTTATTTTTTATATTTAAAGGCACAAATATACACATTTATATACTTGTTTGTATCCCATCAAGCCACGATATAAGTGGCATATACAAACAACACTAACAATTGAATACCCGAACCAATAAAAGCCTTCTAGGATAAACGTACTCCAAGCCAGCCATATTTTCAAGAATCTCTCTTGATATTCATCATCATCCTGATACTTTGCTTTAGCTTGTGATAGTAGTGGATAGAGCATGGAAAATACCGGAGATAAATCTTTACTTTTCAAGGGAGGAAGTCTTTTGTTATAAAATGGATAACGTTCTCTTAAGTTTCTACCATAAGAATCATAAGAATCAAAAGTAAGTTTGTAATTAAAAGTAGCACATTTTCTGGATTTGATAGGTGGATTGAGAGGAGTAGAAGTAGCTTTTAAAATGGTTTCTTTCGAAGACCAAGAATTAGTGACCATTACAGAGATGACAGACGCTGTCAGGGTAGTCTTCCGCTTAGGTAAAACAGTGGTCTCTTTTCTCCAGGATAATGGACTGGTAACTGGACCAGAGACGGTAGCTGTTGGTCCATAAGCTTTTCGTTTAGGTAAAACAATGGTCTCCTTTCTCCAAGTTATTGGACTAGCAACAGATTCATAGATTTTAGTCATTGGTTTGGTAGTAGATGTGGCTTCAAAAGTAGTCTTGTCTGAAATCCAAATAATGGTTGTCTCCTGAAAGATGGTTGTTCTCGATACATGGTTGGATGTAATAGTATCCTCTATGTAAATATAAAACAGTTTAATTTAAATATACAAGAAAGAGAGGCGATAAAATTGTTATTACGTACGGATAGTAGTAGAATTAACATTAATAGAGGATGGTGGATCAATTAAATGATACCGAAGACCCATGAACGTTACTACAAAATTAAATATAGCATATAAGTACGACAATATCATCGTATAACTATTATCTATTAAATAAAGAGAAGATATAAGTTTTTTTTTATTTTTTTTTATTAAAATAAGAGCAGTTTATGTATACCATAAAAACAATGAACTACAGTAGCCCGTTTCGTATTAATTTTTTAGGACCTTTAAGTAAATCTCATTGTCAAATTGGAATAAAGAGGATATCCATATTCTTTCAATTAAGGTGCAAACAACCTATAATTCAATTTAAAAAGAATTCCGGATTTTACAACAAAGAAATGTACTACGTATCCTTTAGAGATATATCTCTGCCAGATGAACTGTTCAGATTTTTGAAAACATTATTTTTCAAAAGAGAGCTTGAATAAATATTTTGGTGTTTCTACAGCAGAGACTGAATTTTGAAATACTTTATTATTCAATAGTTATACTGTTTTTTGTGTAGAATAGACAATCAATTGAAACAATGAAGCATCTTTTTATATGTTCAAAACTGAAATATTAAAATGGACGATACTGTGTGTAAAAATCCCATCATTTTTTTTTCTTTATTAGTTTTATAGATGCACAATGACTTTAAAGGCTCTACTTACCTAAAAAAAAAATATATGCGAGAAATTACGAATTGAAATAAATGATATACCTTAATTATTTTTTTTGTATTCAAATGAAAACCGTAGTGATCATTACCTTGATTGTCAATTCGTACATTTAAGATACTTCCTATTTTTAGATATAACGTAATATACAGATACAGCTATGGTGCAGAACTGAACAAAAAAAAATGATTATGGTTGTTACAAAGTTTTCATTGTCTCAATTCTAAATAAGAATAGGTCAATCCACATATGATATTCAAATTAAAAAATTAGTTTAAAATTAGAACATTATAAAGCGTTATTATCTAAATCTATCTTCTTGGCTCAATAGTTGAATTCCTTCGTGTGAACCTGGTTTAACATTGATATTTACTTGATTAATTACAAAAACATTATCAATATCATTTTTGAAAACTCCGTTTATCACACATCTTCAAATATCACACATTTCCAAGTTGGGCACTTTTTATGAATATAAGAAACAAAAATCAATACTTTATCTTTGCAAGTGCTCTACCTGTGCTACCACTCACCATTACGCTGAAAACCTCATGAAAAATAGTAAAATAGAAGAGCTTTACTAACGCTATCATTCGTGGATGAAAGTGGTTGTAATGAATCAATATCAATCAGAAAATATACAACATTTTGATTGTGCAAGACAAGCAATCGTATAATATTTTTATTGGTAAGATAAAAATAGTGTAACGGCTTGTAAATGTTACACCTATATATATTAAACTGAGGCGTTTACATATATATTTTTACATATGAATGTGTAGTTTTTTTTTTAGATATGACTTTGCCATTTACAAAATGATAGTTTTGATTGTTGTACTTATGCAAATGTCATTTGTATATGTGTAAATGGTAGTGAAAGACTACTAGAACTAATATGATTTAGACTCATTTTATAAGAACTGGTGTTCAGTTCCACTAAAATTCCAAGGTTACATTCAGGAAGATATTTCTCAGATTAATTGAGTAGTTGTATACAGTGCACAAGCCATTTATATCTGGAACCTTATTTTTATAATAAACAAATATGTTGATTTTTTTTTTTAAAAAAAAAAAACTATAAATTGGCATGTCCCACTAATTGTTACTCTTAAGCAAACTCTTTCTGCGATACTACTAGTAAAAAAATGTCTCTTCCGGATTTTATGACTGACCCTGATGCTGTCCTTAACGATAAGGAGCACGAATGGCGCTATAACCGCATTCCTGATTATAACAAGGTCAATGCTGCTTTTGAAAAAGGTAAGTTTTTTTTTCTATCTGTAATATTATTCATAAGCTCTTTGAAGTTAGTTTTTAATATGTTTTGTATAGAAAAGACAATGACTCATGCTGAAGGTAGTCTGGAATGGTTGGTTTCTAACTTGGTCAAGGTAATTTTTTTTGCTATAAGCGTCATTTTATAAATAGTTGCTCAACTAGCTATTAGAACTGGGAAAAAGAAATGTCTTATAAACTACGTGCTGATCAGATCCGCACAATCAACCCCGAAAAGTATCGTTTTTCTGTTAATGGCCAGAAATGGCAAACCATTGATGAGATGCTTCAGGTAAAAAGCGGAAAAATGTCAATGGGATTTTTTTTTCTGATAAAGTTTATTTTAGATTGGTACTTACAATGCTCTTATTGGTGACTCTGAGCTTTATAAGGGAAGTGAAATGGATTTTAGCGAGTCTCACAAGCTTTTTAAACGTGCCATGCGTACCTTTTCTTGGGAGGTCTTACAGGTTTATAGTGCTGGTCCCCCAACTATTGCTTTTAAGTGGCGGTAAGTAATACAATTGTATTCGAATGTACCAACCGTATTTATAATCCTTATCATTAGTCACTGGGGTACCATGACTGGTGACTTGTCTGTTAACATTGGCAATGGTAAGAAACTTGAGGCCCCTGCTTCTAATGAAGTTGTTGAGGCAATTGGTATTACTGTTGCTACTGTTAATGAAAAATTCCAAATCGAAGAGGTAAATAGCTGCCCTATACAACTGTACTTCATTTAACTAATTTTTTTTTCTTAAATAAAAACACACAGCTTGAAACTTTCTATGATGCCAGTATTTTGATGAAACAATTGGCAAAGAACAAAAAGGCTGAAGATGGAGAGCAGGCTTCTCCTTCCGCTGGAAAGTGTCCTTTTGCCTAACTAAAGGAGCACTTAATCAACCTTATTTATATTGTATAACCCAAGATACACCTAGTAATTATGCTTAAAGTTATGTATTTCCCTTCCAAGCGAAGTTTTTAATGATCGATAACAACAATAAAGGAAGCAAAAACTATTGATTTTCATTTGACTCTCTTTGCCAAGACTAATATATGTATATATATATATCAAATTTTGCATCATCACATGCTTATTTTTATTACATTGGAAATTAGGGGCTCTTGATTAACGGTAAAATTATTTTAACATATGTTTAGACTTTTTTTTTTCAGTTCTTGATTACTATGATTTTCCTTCGAGATAACGATCTCTTTCACGTTGTGCAGGTGTTTTTTCTTCTTCCATCCAGGGGATGCTTCCTCGGTTCTTTTGGCCTTTTCGCATTGTACTAAAGAACGCACGTTTATTGTGATTTGACTTTCCGATGCTACCGTAAGGCTCTAGCGTTGGTGTCGAAGATGGGGGTGATTGGGGTGTTGTGAAACCTGTCTCTTGAGGTGTGTCACCAAGTTGTGTTACAGTAGGACGTTTATGAGTTCTGCCATTCCACGTTTTTGCATTTGCTGCATACCCTGCGTTGATCCTTAGGGCTGTAGCTGTACTGTTACCACCACTGCTTTTTCGACTATGTCCTCTACTGCTCTCTGCGCTGTTGTTGTTTGTATTGGGAGAGGTAGAAAATCTGCTATTTGGGGACACCCTTCTTTCGTCATAAGATGATTCTTGATATTTGTTACTGCCATGTGCAGAATAATGAGATGATGTTACAGCATTTTGGCGGATATTAATGGGCTCAGTATGCATCTCATGTGCAGGTACTACTGTGCGGACTGTGGATGAAGAAAAGGAAGCAGACGGTTCAGGACCTTGCTGGGGAGTAAAACCATTTTCATCAGGCTTTAGTACTTGAGATGTTCTTTTGACTTGTTGAGTTAGCAATGATTTTGTTAGTAGGGATTGATTTTGCTGGCGAGGTACAATTTTATTTCCAGAGCCGGCTAAAAATGGAGATGATTCCGATGTAGGCGATGCTAGCACGCTATCAGTATCTGATGAAATACTGAACATGGATCCACTCTCCTTCATGTTATTTATCCATGTATCTTGAAGCATTCGACGGATATTGTGTACTTGGCCTGAAGGTGGTTCTGCCTTTTGTTGAACTTCGGGCTCCTTTTCAACTTGTATTGGAGTATCCACCATCTCGTTAATTTCTTGTTTACTACTTGGTTGATTTTCGTTTGTATCTGTGTTTATTTCATTTTCCTCATCGTCTGAAAGTGCATACTTGGTTGATGACTCAGAGGTTGGTAAATAATTACTGGGTATAACTGGTCTTTCTTTCGTAGCATTAACAGAGACTCGTACACTTTTTTTACGTGTAGAAGCATAAGGATCTGTATTTATATAGGCTGGAAGTTCCGATGGTTCTACTGCAGCAGGTACAGAATCAGTGCTCAATTCCATTTTTTGACTGTCTTCTGGGGCCACCTTACTAGAATTGGCTGAAGAATAATCAAAAAGACCTTTAAGGGAACGATTTACACCATTTGTAGCATTAGCTCTAAGCGAACGAAGCGTATTTCTTCCCAGGGTGCTTCTTCTAAATGTATTATTTCCGGTAGGGTTATCTTCTTTTTTATCAGCATTGTTTCCAATGCTAAGCAGGCTACTTCCATTTGATCTTGAAAGTGACCCTCCCAGAAGACTCGCACTCGATCTTGATAAACTACCGTTCAGCACATTATTTCCGCTGGATTTAGATAAGGTTCCATTTAGCACCAATACAGATGAGGCAAGTGAAGCACGATACTGAGATGGTCCTGATTCGCTGCGAACGCTTCCTGTTCCATCTTGAGTAATTATTTTCGTATCTGTAGCTGTTTGTGATTTTGGTGCATCCCACCATCCAGCAATTTCAAGGACGCTTGCTGCAGGGCCGTGACTAGCCCTATTTGATGTGCTTTTTCCGCTCACAGAGGCCATTTGTGGCGGTATGGCAAGTGATTCATCGTAAACAACACTTTGACGCACCATTCTTCTCATAGAGCCAGTTGTCAATGTGATGTGCTCTCCATTTGATCGCGGACCTCTAAAACTAGCATAGCGCACTGATCCATGCTTTGCGGGCGTTTTTTCACTATCCAAGTCTTGTCCCTGAGAAACTTGTTGGTCTGCCGATCCTTCATTGACGATCATAGACATCGTTTTAGTCTTTTTGGAAGCTGTTCTTATCACTTTTTTAGCTGCGCGCACTGGCTCCTGCTGTGTATTTGGTGTCATTGGTGAATCCTCTTCCGGTTCTTCCATTTGCGGAAATGATGTCTGAAGGCTAAGCATTGCACGTCGACCTAACGTGCCAGTTTTGGAAGAATAGTTGGTTACATGCTCCTCCGGTTGTATCATGGTTTTGTTTGTAGATTCGGAAACAGGCTTGCTCTGATTCATAGGTTCTTTACATTCAGGCGGTTGATATTCGTATGAAGTATTTGTTTGTGTCACCATCTCCCCTGAATTTTTCTTCTCATCTTGTTGTTGTTGTAAAAATAAGTTTTGGGCAGGTGCCTTATTTTTTGATTTTTGTCGTCTAAGTGATTGACGTAACGTACTTTTTAATGAGGCTGCTTTTTGATGTAAATTAGCTGCTGTATTAGCGTAAAAAGATGGCATATCTAAATCAATAGAAACAAAACCGCCGTCCTGGCTTGTTTTCTCATTTTTTTTGACAAACATATCATAAAAGTCGTGTGTCTGTGAATTGTTGAGCTCCATTTTATCAGAGAAAAAACAAGTCGAAGGGGGTGGCAGTGGCAGTGATATTTTGATCTCCTGTGGAGGCTCAGGAGGAGATTGAAAATCATGCTGTGATTCGTCAGCCGTTGATGCGGGTTCATCCGTGATATTGTTGTAATTCTTTTCCAAAGGAGGAGCTTCGTATACAGCAACAGATACTGAGTTTGCTGGATTAGTTACTTTCTTTTCATCGATTTTTTTGTTGGTCACTAGTGTCTGGAGGGATTCAACGGATGCGACTTTAGTGTCTGTCTTTTGTTTGTTTCGTCGATGTCGTACAAAGTATGCTATGAATAAGACGCATACGATCACTAAAACTACAATTACAACTATTGCCCATATTGGCACGCCTGCTTCATCCATCCTATGCAAGAGGGTAAATAAGAAGTTTATTTATAAATATATAAGATATAAATAAGTTGTATATATAAATAAATAATATTATATAAGTCCATTTGTAACTTACTTTGGGGTTTAATATACAAAAAAGGGAATCAACAAATAAAGAGTGAAAGCGAAAAGAAGAGAAAAAAGAGAGAAAAGAGGAAAGAGAGAGAAAAAAAGAAATACAAGATGAAAATAAAACAAAAAAAATGTATGGTATACAGATTATCTCTAATTCAGCAAGGAACAGCTCGATACAAAACGGAGTTCTTTTTCTTAGTAAAGAAGGGGAATAGATCTTAGGTAAGTGAGGAAGGGAGTATAAAAACTGTAGTCTATTTTGATTTATAGATATCATAATAGAAAATGCAGCAAGGAGTTGGGTAAAATAGGAGAGACTACTTGACTGGTAAAATGCGTTTAGGAGGCAACAATGAACCTTTTTGTTTATCACGAGATTTTATATGACTTGTCAACCATTAAGTAGGAGTTGGTTATTCATGGCCTCATCTATTATGATTATATTAAATTAAAAATACTCTTATCGCAAAGACAAAAAAAGAAAAGATGGTCCCCACCAGTAATTCAAAACATTGGATTTTGTAGCGCCTTTCTTTGTTTCGACAACAGATGATTGCTATGGTAACAAGAGAGAAAATAGAAAAAATAGAAAAATCAGAGAGCTTCCTCATATTACTAATTTTATAAATATTGAGTTACTCGATTTAATGTGCAATATACAAATGTAAACCCATTCTGCTCGATTCTAAAAATAATGGTAATGACGACATATTATTTTACTTTACATGATATAAAAATGTAGTTCCTACTTTATTGTTGTATTCGTTTTGACTTATTATTCTTGGATATCAATTGATCAAGTAATGTTTTTTGATCACAAGCATGTCACAGTCTTTTTTTTGTTTTTGTAGTGTGAAGATAACTATTATCCGCATGTCTCCTAAAATAATTTAACGTGCCAAAGTTCTAACACATAGAAGTTGCCAAGTTCAAAATACAATAGGAACGTGTTACGAAACAAATGAAAATCAACAACATATTCCAATTCTTTTTTACTTTCTTTTTTATAAAATCACAATTGGGGATAGCATGTGTTGTTAAGTAATAGACTGAGCAGTACTTCTTTTTCCTATTAGTATCTCTTTATTATTTCTTTTTGCTTTCCATTCGATATAATTCATTATCTGGCTTTGAACATGTGAACTATTTCTTTGTCTCCACTCCATAATCTATAGATTACTTTCTTACTCCCCATCGAAAAAGCACGTATTAAACCGACATTGATTTTCCCGTTTTCCCTTTAAAAATATTACCAATTGCATCAGAATTCAGCATCAAAAGAATCGGTCAAAGGTGGCTATATACACTTTTAATCATAAAGGTACTCCTTTAAAAGTCGCACATAGACACCGTTTTTTGTCTTGTCTTATTTGTAATATAATCATAATGCATCAAGATAACACCAAGTTACAAAGCTTGGGGGTTATAAATGATTTAATACCAGCGATCTGCCTAGGTTAGTGAGGACACCCTTGATAATATGAATTACTCTCTCTTTTGTCTATCTGGACATTTTTCTTGAAACGAAAATAGTAGATATTCTTTCTAGTGCTTCGTAACTGAAGGGTATCTGAATTTGGATCACCCGCTCCTTATCGGACAGCCAATTGTAAGGTCACGCATATGTATAGGAGGTGCTTCGGTTGATGAATAAAAGTGTTGTCAAAAAAAAAAATAGGTATATTAATTTAAAATGAATAAACGTTGCATCACAGGTAATTGGATGCATCAAGTCAGAGGCATTTTATCGAGGAGTCTGAAGAATGACGATTTTACAACAAATAAATTAAGTTACCCTCAGTGAGAATAGGTTAAAGAATAATAAATGATTTATTGTTACTATAAAAAATAAAAATAAAGTTCAGCAACAACATGAATATGCAAGGTCAAATAAAGGGCGAGTGTAAATAAATAGAGCCCTTAATATACAGATGGAATATCATCATCACTGTATAGCGAGTGGGTGTAGATCTCATACGAATCGTCCACTGCCGAATACATGAACCTGGAGAGCGAATCAAATCCACCTCTTCTACCCCAAAGTTGTCTAAACGTACTGGTGAAATGCGTAGGCGAGTATAAAGCGTCTCTTTCAGGGTAGCACTCGCAACTTGACAGAGTGTCTTCGATTTTGAAGCTATCAGATAGCCAATCGGAAAGCCATTCACTGAATCTCATACGAGGGGTGCAAGGATAAAAGTCACCTTGTCCCGAGGCTATCCAAATCTCGCCTCGACACTGTCCTTCACAAATTAGAATCCAAAAATGCTCATTTGAGCATTTTGTTGTCCCCAAGGTCAGGTACCCGCCTATTCGATTTGAGTTGAACTCTAAGCTTTCTTGTCTGCTCGAAAATGGAAATGCTTCCGACATTTTTGGTAGCGAGTAACACAGTGGATAGTCTCGAGGGCTTTTTCCAAATGCCAATATTCCCTCTTGACATGGTCCTTTGTTCATTCCATTGCCTATTTCGGTTAGATAGATTCGGTAGTCTTCTGGCAGCCTATATTTATATATACAAAAGGTTCATTTTATTGACTGGCTATACTTATTACTATTGTTATAGTCTACCTAATTTCGTATTGCCGTTCAAGTGAATGTAGTTTACGATGCTCCATGCAATTCTCTAAATCAATGTCTTTACTTTCAACATTGTGTCTTAACTGTCGCATCTCTCTAACTAACTTGTCTGTGTTCAGACCAGGCATTTTTGTTTCTTTCTCTTTCTCTTTGTTTATGTCTTTTGTGTTTTTTATCTGATAATAAGTAATAAGAATATAAGAAACAAGAAAAGAGTAAGAAAATAAAAGATAGAGAAAGAAAAAGAGAAGAATAATTTTACTGTTTTATTCAAGAAATTGAGAAAAAATTGTTGTCAAACTACGCTCCTGGTTATCAACTAAGGCAAAATAGGCTACTTGTACATCTAAGGCTTTTTATTTTATTATTTTGTATTGTGTATATATATGTCATCAGTTCTTCTTCTAGTTACGTCCACGTCCTCCGCGGCTTCCACCTCTTGCGCTACCTCTTCCGCCACGGCTACCACCTCTGCTTCCTCCACGACTTCCTCCACGACTTCCTCCACGACTTCCTCCACGACTTCCTCCACGACTTGCACCACGGCCTCCACCTCGATGGCCACCTCGGCTATCTCCGCGATGACCACCACGGCTATCTCCGCGATGACCTCCACGGCTTCCGCCTCGACCGCCTCGATCGCCTCCACGGCTGAATCCGCCTCTAGAGCTACTATCATTGTTATTATGGCTGTTGTCAGAGTCTTTGTTTGATCCAGCACGGTCGTCGCTCTTGAATTTCTTGTATGTATCCTTTTCTTGATCTCTATTACCAGCTGGGCGTTTCACACCGCGATTAGTGTTATTATCCACATTGTTTCTTCTATCAATAACATCCTTGTTTTCCAAAGAGAACTCAACAATGAGGCGTTTATCATCAAAAATATCAGGGTTGTTATTCAGGTATCTCAAAGCAGCTAATGCGTGAGCATGGGTAGTGAATTCCAAGAAACCATAACCCTTTGAACGTAGCTTCTGGGTGGCGGAATCGATTCTGTCTTTGCTTCTAATAATCTTTGCTTGCTTCACTTTAGGGCGCAAGTGCCAGCCGTCCTCCTTTTCTTCCTTTGTGAGATCGGACCTCAAGCTACCTTTGACCTGATTCTTGAACTTCTGGATACAAGAATGACCCAACGTCTTGAGCTCGGTTTCATCGACCTTGATTGGTAAATTACGGATAGAAAGACGGGTCTTTGATATATAAAATGATGGATTGTTACTGACAAGCTTCTTTCTTTCAGAGAATGACATGAGTCTCTTTTGCAATTCGGAAGGTGACATGGTTGCAGCAGCAGGCGAATCGGCAAAAATAACACCTTCTCTCATCAAATAAAGATTACGTTTATCCTCCTTTCTCTTTTGTGTCAGATTATCTTGCTTGATTTGATTTGCCTGATTGCGATCCACTGCAAGTGTAACATCCAATACGCGGCCATTAAGTGTAAACTTGCGTCCTTCACCGGTTGTTGTTTCAGGAGTGATGACACTTTGGAATGTTTGTCCCTTCTTTTTCTTTTCACGCTTCGAGAGCAACTGATCCATAGCATCGCCGTCGGTTGCCTCTTCCTTTTGTGAGAGTAGGCGAAGTGCGTCTGCTTCCTCTAGACACTTTTGAGCATCCTCTTTCTGACGCATGCATACAAAGGCTGTGCCACGTGAAAGTTTGGAAACTGGATCTCTGGTGATTTTAGCATAAAGGACGGATCCCCACTGTTTAAACCTAATTAACAATACACAGTATTTAGTAATCTGTTTTTGTTTTTGCCTTTTCCTAATCATGTGGTCATCTTTTTTTCTTTTTTAAGAAAAAAAGTGTACACATTCCCGAAAAGATGTATAAATAATAACAAAAGCTTAAAACATCAACTTACAATCCGTATAGATCATTCTCTGTAGATTCAAATAACAAATTACGAACAAAGAGTGTAGTACCATCGGCAGCAGTAGGTCCGGTCTTTTTGGCCTCCTTTGCCTTTTTAATAGCCTCTTCATCTTGTTCATCACCACTTTCATCACCCTCATCGTCTTCGCTGTCTTCATCACCATCGTCACTTTCACTATCATCATCGCTCTCCTCATCACTAGCCTCCTTCATTTCAGTATCTTCGTCGCTTGATTCATCCTCTTCTTCTTCTTCACCAGCAGCCTGCTTCTCCTTTTCTTCGATTTCACGGAATTGGGTCTGTGGAATAGACCAATCAACAGCGATTGTTCTTTTATGGTGTTCGGTAGCATTTAATGCATCCATAGCCTATTGTTTTAATATCAAAGACAATTAATTATCAAATATACGCCATATCATTAAATTAGCACTTACAGCTTGGCCCTGCTCCACAGTTTCGAATTGAATAAAAGCAAAGCCCCGAAGAGGACCGCCTTCATATTTACGGGGGAGTTTCACATCATGAACAGTACCATACTTTTGGAATAATTTCTTCAAATCCTGTTCTCTATATACAAACGGCAAGTTGCGAACAATCAAACGAGCATTGACATCGAAATTCAAAGGCTCCGGCTTCTTCTTTTCAACGACGACCTCTTCCTTCTTCTCCCCCTTCTTGTCCTTGCCTGTAGCCGTCTCGGATTTACGTTTAGCTAACTCCAACCTCAACTTTTTACCCTGAAAGGGGACATTTTTCAACTTTGTCAAGGCTGACTGGGCATCTTCTTCAAGAGCATAGTGGACATAACCGAAGCCTTTGTTTAGTTTTTTTTCGGAAGATCGATCAACAACCACGAAGCATTTTCGAACAGGTCCAATTTCACCAAAGAAATCTTCGAGATCTTTGTCAGTGGCCTCAAATGGAAGTCCTCTGACGAAAATCGTCAACTTGGCATGAGCGTCGCCAGAAGCCTTTTTTGCTTTCTTGGTGTTTTGTTCAGACATTTTTTTTATATAGAAAAGGAATATGTCAAAAAAGTCTATTTTTTTTTTATAAATTTCAAGTTGGTAAAATCAAAATTGTGGCTTAAAAAGCAGTCAGAATGATCACCGCTGCATAATGTCTTTTTCAAGAA
>VCJC01000112.1:0-10803 GCA_024140195.1 Backusella luteola | reverse complement strand
TTTGGTTTAAAAACATGGGCATAAGCCACATACAGACAAGCATTTCGCAAGGAAACCTTGCTTTTGGTCTGATTCAATATCACGCTGTTGCTGTTGCAGTAAATGATGACTTGAATCCATTGTACGATAGTTTGCAATTGCAGCATCGCTCAACATTGGCTGGGCAGATCTATAAGCTGTCTGTTGATTATATCGTTTAGTGTTTGAACGTCTTTGCTGCTGTCTTGCGAAGCTATTGTTATTTGAGCTTTGGCGTAAGGGCCGGTCACCCGAAGCTGCGTTATTTAAAGCGGCAACCGCATTATGACGATGTGAATTGCGGTAATAGCTCGAACGATGCTGTTATCACAATATTAGATAATCATACACACATACACATTTATACTATATTACCTCCCAACCCTTTCCATCGTTCAATAACATCCAGTCATAAATACCATCATCCACTTCGCCTAATTCGTTTAATACTTTATCAAAAAGGCCCTTCATATAGTCGTAATCTGGAGCTTCGTCAAATCCAAGTTTACGGGTATATTGTAAATATTCGCCAAATTCCTCTATATTATAATAATAATAATAATAATAATACAGGTTAAAATGATAATAATTATAATTATAATAGTAGTAATGGTAATTTACCTGGGAAACCATCACACAAGTCTTTAATAATAGTTGTTTGCTTTTTCTCACCGATTCTCTCATACTTTTGTTTATTCGTTGCTGCCTTTAATCCCTGCCAGGGTAAAGAGCCCCTTAAGAAATACATAAAGACATGGCCCAGTGACTCTAAATCATCACGTCGTGATTGTTCTAGTGTGTATTGCTGTTAATATATAAAAATAATATACAAGATTATTATTATTATTATTACCTCTTCCCACATGAGTGTTTATACTCATATAACGTGCTGTACCAGATAGACTCTTTTTTTCACGATACGGAATGTGTTGTTTTGTTTTTGGATCTCGATACAGCTTTGCCATGCCAAAATCGATCATATAAATAGTATTAGCATATTGAGTATTTGGTCTTCCTATAAGAAAGTTGTCTGGTTTGATATCACGATAGATGAGGTTGTTTTCATGGATGGACTGCACACGGGTAATCTATTATTATTGTTATGTGTTAATAGCAAATTGTTTAATTATGAAATAAATCGTACCATTTGTTTTGCGAGCATGGCAACCGTTTTAATCGAAAATTTACGAGAACACACGTCGAATAGATCCTCCAAGCTTGGCCCTAGAATATCAATAACTAAAATACTATGAAGCCCTTCTTGTCCAAAATAATATGCTGTAGGAATGCCACCTTTATCATATTACAACTTAGTGTTTATACGCCATATTTGCACTTTCTACTTACTTGTTCCTGCCAATATCTTGTACGTTCTATATTCGTCTCTTAATTGCGGTGCATCTGATTTTCGAGATTCGAACTTTATAGCGACTTGCTGGTTATTCATAAGGTTGATACCTATATTCCTATAAAGCCTCAGTATAGACACACAATAACATTATAGCCGAATAGGTGTGTGAAACTATACCTTCGTGGATAATACCAAAACTTCCTTCTCCAATCTTTCTTCCTACTTTGTAATGAACACCAACCACATTAGAGGAGGACACAGAAGCCGAAGAATTGGTTCGTGTTTGTCGATGATGACCTGCCATTTTGTAATATTAATATTATTATGGTGATAATAATAACAACAAATAGTCAATAGTGCTAATAATAGTAAAAAAGAGAGAGAGAAAGAGAGAGAGAAAATAAATAAATAGTGAGAAAGAAAGAGAGAAAGAGTAGGCAAAGTGTGAGTAACAATATCAAGGGAAAAAATGATCAAAATTAAGTCACTTTTTTTGTGTGAGAAAGAGTTGAATATAAGTGTATGGAAAGAGAGAGAGAGAGAGAGACAAAAAAGTAAGCTGTTTCATAATAAAAAATGTTTTAAAATATTTCACTCTCTCTTTTTCCCTCTGCTTGCAATTCATCTTTTTCTCGTTAGGTTTAAAAATAAATAATAAAAATGAATTTTAAAGGAGCATATGAATACAACATGTACAATAGCAAGAGTGTCTTGAGAATGAAAAAAATACTTTTATACACTTATAGGTTTCTCCTGATTTTCCCTTTTTCAAGATAATATTTTCACGAGGAAATTATTTTCGATCTGCTTTTTTTCGTAACTATTCAATAGCATTCCTGGCCTATAATCCATTATAATCATTCTACTGTTATTAAAAACAAAGGAAAGTAACCACACTCATAATAATAATAATAATGGTGGTACCCCAAGTATCATAAAACTAAAAATATAAAAAACGATTTTCTTATCAAAGATCTGCTATACTCGCTATTACAAAGTCAGCTCGATCTGACTGAATTCAAACACAGTGATATAGATGCACTGAGTATACTTCGGCATGATTGGATGGCTGTCATATAGCGATTGTATATATGACAAAAACGTTTACAGTTATATTTGCATTTAGATCAATTCAGGAGACAAAGTTCTATCCAAAACAAGTAAACAAAACGACCGTGTTATATATGTATCAAGTATATAGATGGATGTCTATACATTCATAATACTTTATTGAGAGGTTTGACCCCAATTTAACCATTGGCTTTTCCCAAAAAAAAAAGGATTACCAATGTAAGTTTTACCATGGTTCAAGAAAGCATTTCCTTGTTTCAAAGATGCTTTGAAAGTATAGCTTATCCTTATAGATTAGTCTACTTTCAAGTAGTTCTGTACAAATATGATGATCAGCCCCATTTCTAAAATGGATGCGTGCCATGTCCCTATGTATCTATTTTTTTTCTTTACATTTTTTTTTGTCTAAACAATTCAAATTAGTCTCCAGCAACTGTGGGATGATGCTGAGAGTATGAGTGAGAACAAGAGTAAATAATCAAGTAGCACAGTTCTCTTATTTACAATGTGTTTACTCAAACCAAGTAGGTCCATAGTTATTTTCCGATGATGACCAAAAATCTTGGCTTAAAACTTTCGGTACATTATCATCTTTGGTGTTTCATAATAGCAAAGTATGGGCTAAACCAAATGAAAAATAACAAGTACAAGAGCAAAAGCAAGAGAAAATGAAAAAAAAAAAAAGTAAAAGATGAAACAAATAAAGAAATGCCTTTCCCACATTTTCTTTTTATAGAAAGTCGATCTTATTTACAAATATCGTCTCGCGATTAAAACAACTATGCTTACAGTCATGAGTATAAATTAAAATAGTTCCACACCAACACCTTTTGGTTATTAAAAAAGATATATTTTATTGTTATTGTTGTTATCTTTAATAGTAAACGTAAAAGCACTCTATATCCCGTAGTTTCATAAGCCAGTAATAACAATGAAATAAGCCTCAGATATATCCATAAAGAAAAAAAAGCATCTAGACCAACCAACAGAATTCTACTTTAACAACCTTACATCTCAACTTTTAAGTTTGAAATAAAAACCTTAAGTTAACATGACTTACACAAACCACTATATTGTTTATTTATACCAATAGGCTGATTATTATTATCGTTATTTATTGCATAATTTTAAACTGAAAGACAGCTTTGGCTTTTGCAAGGTGTAACCACTTTAGCGGATCGCCACCTTTCCTAATTCTGCAAATGTTATGAGCATTCCCAAATATTGACTTACCCTTATAAAATTATTTATATTATCACAACATCCATTACCATCACTATAATATTATATGAATTAAGTGATTGACGTTCGTACTTGATAAATTTGTATGCTTATCAATGAGTAATAGTCAAATCATTCATTTTGATTGCATAGCTATATCTAAATAACCAATACATGATGATATAAAATGCTTTAGTACTTGAAGGTTCTTTTTGGGCATAGATACATTTATGTGATTGTATACATATATTTGGCGCTCTTTTTCACTTTATAATAATAATAAAATCAACGTAATAAGGCTTTATCAAACCCTGACTATCCTCTCACATTGATTATCATTGTTACTACAATCTAAAAATGACTTATCGACTTGACCTAGTACATGTGAACTAAAGCATGTTATTATTATTGTTACGAGTTTCAGCAAGTGATGGAGAGAATATAGCATTTTTGCCATGATTTGTACTTGAGTGTTTTAACCAAAAGTCGGCGTAGACTGTTACATCTTCAACAGTTGTATTACCGCATACAATAGATTTACATATATTTTCAATAATTAATCCCATTAACAATAACAAAAACAAAAACAAACAGATGAATGGAAAAACTAGAGCATTGCTCATGATGTTATTGTAACCTGTTTATTACCTTTATTATGGCTTTCAAAATAATAGAAAAAAGAAAACGTTTTTCTACACTTGTTATGGATTACAATCAGTTTCCATCCAGGGAGTAAAAGTAAGGGGTTTAAGCTGTACTACAAACAAAATAACAACGCGCCTATTTAATGTCTGTTATCTTAAGAGTCTGTGAGAATTATTGTCTTATGTTCCACTAATGGTTTTTGCTCTCTTTGTTTTTTTGCAGGAACTTTTCACCTTACTTTCACTTTTCATAAACTATGTAAAAACATACAAGAAAAAAAAAGAGGAGATGGATTCATATAATAAAACTAGTTATTTGATTGAATGACTTATAATGAAATGCTGCACGAAAATGAGAAATAAAAACAAAAGAGATATAAACAATAGATATTGCACAGATCATTTCAGGATTGTATGTGCTTACAGCGTCGTACCACACAAACAAGAACTGGCCACATTATTTTTATAGTTTCCTGAAAAGTAAATTTACTTTTTTTTTTTTCTAATGCTTATATATACATGACATATCCCTCCTTTTTCTATTTCTATTTTCATTTCCACTTTTATTTCAAAATAATTATATAATAATAAAAATGCTTCACATAGAGCCAATTCCCGATAAAAAGAGAAACTCAAACTTATTCTCGTTTTTATGCAATGGAAAGCATCAGATATTAAGTACGATGGTATGCTATCCTAGTGTACATACTGCTAAAGGTAAATATATATACTATGGTAACAATAAAACGCGTATTAAAAGCTTTTCTTTTTATTATCTTTCACTAAACAGAAGAACTAGAAGAAGAAATTCAAAGAGGAATATTTGGAATACCGTTAAAACTAGCATTAAAATATAGCGCACATGTAGATCCTGGGCTGTCCTTACCAATTCCTATTTATCGTTGTTTTGAAGAAATATTTAAAAGAGGTAAAAAAAAAACATAATCATTCTTTTATAAAGAATAAAATGAAATGCTAACTATAAAACAATCAAAAGGTTTGAAGACTGAAGGTATCTTTCGACTTTCAGGAGCAGCACACGAGGTCAAGGAGCTGCAGAAACAGCTTGACAGACATGTCACATTTGGAACACCTTTTGATCTCAGTAAAAGTGATATTCACGCAATTGCAGGTGTTGCCAAATTATACCTGCGTCAGTTACCAGATCCAGTGATCCCTGTCGCTAGTCACCAGAGCATCATTAAACTATTTGGTAAGCATACAAATTAAGAACACATAAAAAATAGTAATTAACAAGACTTGTTTAGATGATGCACAAAAAAATAAACCTGAAATAACCAAAGTAGCATCCATCATCCATCAACTTCCACGCGAGCATTTCCATCTCATATACTACATCATCTCCCTTGTAACATATATTCAACAATACTCCAATGTAAACATGATGAATGCTGAAGCACTTTCAGTTGTCTTATCACCAGTACTCACAGGGCTTGAGCAGAACCTAAAGGACATGGCCGCATATAGCAAAAAGAATGCTGGATCAAGGCTAGATCAAATGGGACAACTTGTGTTAACCAATTCAAAATGGTCAGGCATATGGAAATTTCTGATTAGTAAAGGAGATATATTATTGGAATTATGGAATGATTCGTTTGTTAAAGACGAGTTGTTTACACAGCCTTTGTCCAAAAAGCCCTGTTTGTCCTATAAGCACGATGAAGAAGCAAAGCTGTCTTCCAGCCTAAGTGATACTACAAATAACTTCAACATGGTGGATCCTAATGGTCGAAAAAACGTTAGACGATGCTCATATGAATATCGGTTGAGTACAAAGCCATTACCTTGTATTGTGGATCAATTGTCTCCTACTATTTAAATTACACTTTGATCACATATCTCTATCCACCTTATATATTTACCATTCTTATATCATTCTTTATACATACTCATTTATACATTGGTCACTGATATCATGATTGCCCCCCTTTGTACTATATTGTCGCTATATATATTATTACTTGTTATTATGATTATAATAATAAAAAATGATCAACTATTATGTTGTGTGTTAGTATTTTAATTATAATGGGTTATTTATGCTGGTTTTGTTCTTTCGTGTCATCATATAAGCTTAATGAGACAAATAAATGTTGTATATTCAAGGCTCGCTTTATAGGACTTTATTTTTATTCCCAATTATTAATTCGCTAGTCAATGTCGAGTTATTTGAAGAAGAAATGCTTTTAAAAGAATATTTATAGTTAACTAATCATCGGGAGAATAGAATATGATAATCTTCAGGTGGTCCTCTTTCCTTTCGCTCATAATAGCAATTGGAGAAGGCATTTAATAGCACTTGTAAATTTTATGTCGAAGCTTGTTAATTTTAAATTGGTATGCTGTCTATGTCATCTGTTACTATTATCAAAATTATATATTGTGCAATATGGCGAATGAAAACATAGGTCGATCCTGTACTTGGAGAGGAGTTATTCTAAAAATCAAACTATGATAATTAAGGAATATAATATACACTGAACTATGACGTACAATCAACGCTGCTCTCTCTTCGCTTACGTTTTTTATTAAGAGATGGTTCTTGTATTTCGAATTCCAGATCTTGTACATGATACGTAATTGATACACTGACCATTTGAGTTACTGTCTTCATTGGAAAAATTGAGACGAAGTTATCCAGGGATTGGGTTCACTAAGGGTTTCGTTTCACATGGGCAAATCTTAAAAAAAAAATCAGACATATCAAAACGTAAAGACAGACATATGAATTTCCCTGCAAAAATGCATTATTGTTTTTTTATAAAAAAAAAGGTGGGCCCAACTCTTATTTATTTATATGCGATTTCATGAAGTTAATTTATTTACACAAACCAAAACGTAAAATCCTGAGATGAGATTATCTTTTATTCCTGGTTAACTCTTTATTTTTATTTTACTCATAATAAGACCGCCAATAACCGCGCTCTATTATGGTTGAGGCAGAACATGGCAAAACCATGTTACACATTTCTTTATCTCAACCAATGATTTTTGATCGATTTACTTTTTCATCTAAGGAAAATAGAAACTGGTGTTGTAGGAAAATCATAGGGAAAACCTTTTGTTAAAAAATCAAACATTACGTTGAGCGTTGCTTACTAATTCTTATAGAATTATATGTACAACGGATTATAGATAGCATATGACGGAGTCGCTGCCTGTCTAATTTTATTTTGAAGAGACATAGATAATGAAACACCTTTACTTTTTTTTTCAAGAAAAAAGATCTTTCGTGAAATGACGTCCATACTGTTTTCCCATTTTCCAGCAAACAGAGCTTTGTCATAAGTCGCACATGTGTAACATATACTTACCTAATTAAGTGGATCATCTAATCTTTTATCTTGATGGCAAGATTTAGGAAATTTTGTTACAAAGAGGCCAAGCGTAAATATTCTGCTGAAAACTGTAATTAGATTGTCAAAATCACCCAACTTAGATATCTAGTGTATCTTATTTAATTTACTGATAAAGTAGATCCTTTTTTTTTATTAAGCAAGTAAATAGAAAGCAAAAAATGAAGTAGAAATAGTTCTAAATAAGTAATTTACTCGAGATCCAGCTTTGTGTAAAAAAAAATAAATAGAGTAGGTGGTATAGAGGGCTGAGAATCGGGATATAAATAAATTAAGCAATGACAAAAAAAGGTGAATAATGTTTCCTATATTAAAAGGGTTACAAATGCATTCATTATTGTAGGATATGTGTAATAATACCAAACTATGAACGTGAATATTTAGATTATCAGAAATGAATTAACTTTGATATGTTTGAAAATGCTGCATAATGTTGATGAAAAAAAAAAATAAAAAAATAAATAGAGTACATTACCATATTAGTAAAAAAGGGGCAGATGTGACTTTGATCTAAGAAAAATGGCCATTAAAGGAAAGCGAAACAAGATCTTTCAAGCCAAATAGGTCAAATCCAGATGTCGACCGACGGATTATCTAACTAATTGATGGAACCGTTCTGAAAATTTATATAAAAAGCCTCATCAACTTCAAGGAAAAATTAATCCTTTTATCAGTTTAACTTTTATCACTACTACTGCAGTAACAACAAATAAAGCAACAACAACAATAAATTAAAGATGTCACCACCCAGAGATTTTAATGAAACCACCGTTCGTGAACCTTTCGTTTCACCTTACTCTAACAACACCTCTGATCCTTATTCCAACGTTTCCCGTTTTCAAATTATTGATACCACATTAAGAGGTGCTTTTCATTTTTAAACAAAAGTGTATACCTGTGGAGTAACTAACTTTTTTTTTTTTTGAAATATTAGAGGGAGAACAATTCGCCAATGCATTCTTTGATACTGCTAAGAAGATTGAAATTGCCAAGGCCTTAGATAATCTTGGTGTCGATTATATTGAGCTCACCTCACCTGCCGCCTCTGAGCAATCATTCAACGACTGTAGAGCTATTTGCAAGCTTGGTTTGAAGGCTAAGATTCTTACTCACATCCGTTGTCATATGGACGATGCTCGCCGTGCTGTTGAAACTGGTGCCGACGGTATCAATGTTGTCATTGGTACTTCATCTTACCTTCGTGAATTTTCTCATGGAAAGAGCATGGAATACATTGCCAAGACTGCCATCGAAGTCATCACCTTTATTAAGAGTAAGGGACTTGAAGTTCGTTTCTCTACCGAAGATTCTTTCCGTTCCGATTTAGTTGATCTTTTGTCCATCTACAAGACTGTCGATCGCATTGGTGTTAACCGTGTTGGTATTGCTGATACTGTTGGTTGTGCCAACCCTCGTCAAGTATATGAGCTTGTTAAGACCTTGAGAAGCGTAGTAAGCTGTGATATTGAATGCCATTTCCACAACGATACTGGCTGTGCTATTGCCAATGCTTATACTGCTCTTGAAGCCGGTGCTACTCACATTGATACCTGTATCTTGGGTATTGGTGAACGCAATGGTATTCCTTCTCTTGGTGGTTTCCTTGCCCGTATGTATGCTTCTGACAGAGATTATGTTTTGAACAAGTACAATGTCAAGGCCATCCGCGATGCCGAAAATCTTGTTGCCGAAGCTGTTGATGTCACCGTTCCTTTCAATAACTACATTACCGGTTACTGTGCTTTTACTCACAAGGCTGGTATTCACGCCAAGGCCATCTTAAACAACCCTTCCACATACGAAATTTTGAAGCCAGAAGATTTTGGTATGACCCGTTATGTGAGCATTGGTCATCGTCTTACTGGTTGGAATGCTGTCAAGAACAGAATCGAACAGCTCAATCTTAAAAATATGGGAGATGAAGACGCCAAGCGTATCACCAACAAAATCAAGCAACTCGCTGATATCAGACCCTTGTGTCTTGAGGAAGTCGATGTCATGCTCCGTCAATATCACACTGCTAAGAGTGATAATTCTCATGACTCCGTTTTGGAAAGTATCGAGACTCCTGATCAGCTTGCAACAGCAACACCAGTACATGCAACTGCATAAAAAAATCTACTTTCAAAAAAAAATAATCATATTCCCCTTTTTATACATCTACATTATTATCTTTCTCTTGTAAATTATTTCCTTCACTAAAAAATCAAAAATGTTCTCATTAGACAGCTATTGCATAAAATAAAATTACTTTTACAGAAAACAAAAAATATGTGTTTATTCATTAAATTGTTCTTTTTAAAGAACTTGAGACTCTTTTAAAAGTTTAACTTTAGAGTTTGCACTCCAAACTTGGAAAATTGATGGTCTGGTGGATTCTCTTACCTTTTTGACTTGTGCTTTTTACACACAGGTATTTAAAGTTTAAGAAAAAGGTTTTTTAGATTAAGCGAGCCTCTTTTACAGCCCTTTTTTGATCCCCAGTGACTGGAGAGTCATCATAAAGTAGAGGTTCAATCCATGTCTATTCAATAAATAAATGGGCATATCGTGAATTCCCACTTATCATTATTATTCTACTCATCTCACGCCCGCCGACTTATCTCATGAATGTAATTTAAGTATTACTGTTTATTTCAAGAAAATGAGAAAAAATTACAAATTGATGAGAAAAAGGGGAAAAATAAATGAGAAAATATTTCAAATAAATGAGAAAAACCATGGAAAAATAATTCAAGAAAATGAGAAAAAATTACAAATTGATGAGAAAAAGGGGAGAGAATATTTCAAATAAATGAGGAAAAGAGAAATATATCATGTATAAAGAGTATATTTCAGACAGTGAGCAAATAAAGAGAAGGTAGCCATGTAGCAAGGTCCATAAAGTCATATTACACACCAATGAGGAATAGCATGATAAAAAGTAATCGAGTAACGCATCAATAGGACAGAGGTGGATTCAGTAGGCCCCATTATTCATCATTTGTTATTTTAAAAACTAGAGCATCTATTATTTTAGTATCATGCCTTGGGTTAATACCAATCTCTTTACCTCTCTTAGGGCATCTCCAGCGGACTCTCATCTCAAATAGTTAATTTTGAGAGTTATTTTACATTCTTG
>VCJC01001119.1:7278-21797 GCA_024140195.1 Backusella luteola | reverse complement strand
AATAACAATAACGATAAACTAGGATGCTGTCAATCCCATACTTAAGCTTCAAATGATCATAATAATGCGTCACTGATTGATAGAAAATGAGAATACTTCCAATAGAGTATGTTGTTGTTATATTCAAAAGAAGTAACTGTTCATTAATAGTAAGGAGAGAAAGATGGTTTCATTGTTATTTATCAAAGGAAATATTATGTGACTCATTTTGATTGTGCAGGATAAATAATAAAAGACGGAGAAAATTATTTTTATTTATCTCTCCTCTCTTTCACTTTTTTTCTTTCGCTTTAACTATGATATACAAAAAACGTACCTCATTACTTTTCGTCAAAATGATACCAATTATCTCAAAATATGGTAAGTTATCTTTGGTCATACACACTCATGGTTATACTTACTTTATTCTTAATTATTATCAATATTTAATCATCATTCTTCATGGTGCAGCTCTTTTATTTGTCACAACAATCAAAATGGATTCATGAACGGAAGGAGAATAGTGGAGTCTACTATATTGATGCTCACATCGTTTTGACTCTTTGCAAAAGGTAAGAACAATATCATATCCATGTTATACCTTTATTTTTGTTTGAACGACGTCACTCTAATTTAATTTGTAGTGAATAGTGTCGTGCATGTAAAGATATCCTTTTTCTTTGATGATCCAATAAAAACAAAAGTTACGGCTATAATATGAAAATTGTGATTTAGCAAAACCTGTGCCCGGACGCCCGCTGCAGGCGCAAGTCTTTGCCAACAGCGCTTCGCTGTTGGCAAAGACTTGTATAAAATAAAAATTCAATACAACGAAAGAGATCACCAATCTCAAAATGCCATCGTTAACAGAAATACTTACTCAGTTACTCAACAAAAAGGTTTCATTCACAAAACTCCTAAGTGAGCGAGAAATATAGGATCGCATCGACGCCAACAATGTTATGGAAGCAGCTATCAAAAATCTGAAAAAGAAAAAAGAAATAAATTCACAACAAGTACAAGATCTTGAAAAAAGATTGGCAGCGCGTAAGATTTTGCACATAAGAACTAAGAGAGATGTAAGAACTGATTCATACTATAGTTTTTAAACTCTACAGAATCCAACGTGTTCTTTGCGACTCATGAAAATGAGCAAAACATAATATTGGAAGAACTTTCTGAGATGAATTATAAATCTCGTGTAAAACGTAGATTTTTTGATAAAGATGTAAGTTGTCTCAAACTTCAGACTTAATTGCTGAAAATAATTTTTAAATATAATTTTTATATAGGAAAGGGATGAATCATCTGGTAGTGACGAAAATCGAATAATTAAAAAGGTCCGCATTAACGTAGGTAGAATTTATTCGCAGCACTTTTTTTATAAGTATTAAACGAAGATCTAAGGCCGAAGAACGGGAAAAATCACCCAGATCTGAGACAGCATCATTCATTCAAACAAATATCTGGACAATTTGGGCTGATTTCCTGGACAAGCTGTTTCAAGAAGAGGTTAATGATGTAACAATTAACTATTACAGGTGAGTTAAAATTTATGAGCGATAAGAAACAATGTTGATTTTTTTTTCTAGTCTAGAGTATCTCAATATCATTCAAGTTGGCGAAGGCATAGAAACAATCAAAGTCGAGCAACATATCCAAAAGATTTAATACAAGCTACAAATCAGTTATTAAAAAGTAGTAAGCCAGACGTTTTTTCCAAATTTGAGTCTTATTACAACACCTGGTTTGACTCGTTGGTAAGCTGGGGAAAAAAGACTGTACTAAAACTAATGGCTAATATTTGTAATAAATTGAAGGTATTGATAAATGTCACACCTTGTTGCTGAAAAACTCTTTACGCGTCAAGGTTACAAAAGATCCTACTTTAACGTTCGGCTATGAATTTTTCATCATATTGTAAGTTATATTTCGCATGACTTTTAGTTTCGTGTATTGATTTTTTTTTTTCATAAAGTATCGGCCAAATTTATACATCATCTGAAATCACTGAAAAAGAATCAACTTATAATTACAGAGTACTTTGGAGATTTTTTGATGCTGTTAAAATGGTTACTCCATTTGGCTTAAAAGATATCACACGTGAAACAACTGACCACATAAAGGTTGCATTTGGATTGTTGGCAATGTTACATAAAATAGCCTATTGTTATGAATACGCTGATGTTGATATTTTCAAAACGCTAAAGGTGTACTTTATCCATGCTGCTGATGAAAAAATCCGTTTCTGGTCTTTTGGCCTAGTAAGTGAACAACTGTATGTTTTGAATCAAGTAGGAAGCACAGTGTTACCAATGAATTATGTTGACAAGAAGAAAGAATTCATGGTCATTACAAATATGATGTGGGAGCTTAAGGTATGTGAATATTAAAAATTAGGGAGGTTTTTTTTATTAACTGAATACTTTTTTTAAAAAACTAGACAAGTATTGACCACTCTCATAGACTATTGCAGGAGATCAAAAGGTCCCATGAAAAAAACAAACAAATTATTGAGAAACGTCTTCATGGTTATGAGAAGATCAGAAAATTAGAATATTTGCTAGCAGAAAGTGCTGAAGTAAAGTTATCTTTTCGTGTTTCGGTAGCAGAATATAGATATGTTTTTAGCTCTCCCATATGCTCACAATCCCCGCAAGTCCCTTATGTTAATCAACACATAGGCAAATAAACTTCTCTCTGTTTCTCTTTCTCTTCGAATCAAGCAATCCAAAAGTGGTAAAGAAGTATTCAAATATACTTCTCCTCATCAACAGTATATATAACTTTAGTTTCTCATAAACATAGCCTAAGCATATCTTCTTTTCTAAAATGAAGCTAGTCTTCATAGAAATGTCTGCCTTGGTGTTATGGTTACTCTAATACCTCTTTATAAAATTAACAGAAAAGCCTCTGAAAGAAGAAGCTTTATTACTTTACCAATCATACATATAAATAAAATGTTACTATCCTTTTAGCTTTTTCTTTAAACATTTGTCAATATAGTTCCAAACTTCAAAGATATAGGGATATGTTAAATTTAAACCGCTGTAATTCTTTTAATATATGAAATGGTTTCAAACTAATTCGGTTGAATTAATAATAAAGGTCCAGGAACATTCGACTGAAACATTCGATTGTTCTGAAGTTTATTTTCTTTTCAATAAAGTCATTTTCAGATGATTGGTCCGAATAAATGTGAACATTTAGTATCGAGATTCTATATTACGAATTCTTCTTCAGGGCTTTGATTGACACGGTAATGATTCGTTTTTATTGTTTTGTTCCTATTTTTAGATTTTTGTAAAAAAAAAACCCCCCAGGGTGAAACAAACATCTACACCGGCGAGATGTCAGAATTTGTGCCACAAGAAAAACGATTTTGCTGGAACTTTCCTTTTCAAAAAAAAGCCACACATTTTTAAAGTAAAATAATAATAAAAAATACCAAAAACACTTTTTTTAAAAACCCTGTTTTGCACAATGTTTTATGACGAAAGAGAAGATACCTTGAGAGAAGTTGCTGCTTTAGGAAATATCAAAGCAGTGCAGCATTTTGCTCATTCTGGCGTGAATCTCAATTCTCAAAACAAGATGAACGGCTGGTAAGGAGAATAACAAATTAAAAACAAGTAGGGTGAACATTCGCGTTGAATGGCAGGTTGGGATTAAAAAATAAGAGATAGGACTGCACTCCATTGGGCTGCACATCGAGGCAATGCCGATATTGTTAGCATGCTTTTAAGAAGTGGCGCCGACCCTACACTCATAACAAACAAGGGACAAACAGCGCTCGACCTTGGTGCCAAACACGAAGAGGTTGTTGATATGTTGAAGAAGGCAATGAGTGATGCCGAGATATCCGTGGGCCCTGAACCCGAGCTTCCTATTGTCCCCACCTACATGAAAAACCCAGACTTGGAAAAGACCTGGCTCATGCCCGAAGAGTTTTCAGAAAACAAGGTGGAAAACATTGTAAGAAAGGAAAAGGCAGCTGAATTATTGAAGAATCCAGCAGCGCCTGCTCCTGCTAGTTCTTCAGGTATGGGGATAAGAGTAGATGAAAGAAACAAAGAAGTAACCCGGGAAACAATTTATATAGGAAATGATGAAAGAGAAGTGTTGATTTATATGAATTCGCGATCGGACGAGAATCTAGTTGGATCCGTGTTTTTGAAAAACGAAAGCATCGAGTCTGCTCTGGTACAAATTCGTGAGGAAATCGATGACTTGCCTGATAGCTTCAATTTGGCACGAAATAACGGCAAAGTCAACATTCCAATTAATCCCAAGCAATACAGTAAACGCATATTAGACTTGTTTAGAAGTGAAGATGATGTATTAGTAGTTATTCCCTTGTAAGTTATTCGTAAATAAAATAATATTTTAAATGACATCAGTGCATCTATTGTTTGTAAATACAAAAGGTTTTCTATCAAAAAGATAAAAGTTCATCGTTACTTTTTGTCTTTATGATATTTGTTTCTTTTTTTTAACGGAAAGAGCAAAAAAAAAAAAATTTGGAAACCAAGAAAAATATTTATTTTACTAATGCTCTATTATTTACAAGTGGATAAAGAGTTTGAACAAAAATAAGACATGTTATTAATTCTAAAGTGATGGTTATGCCAAGTTGGAACTACTGCCATTGTTGGTAGAAAGGTTGATACTACTAAAACTACGCTCGTTCAAAGTGGAACTGGATGTTCTGCTAATAAAGTTTGTAAATCTTTTTGTAACGGAAGCACCCGATGATGCACGCGGTCTATTATTGTATTCTTTTTTTGGAATGTGTGATGGTCCAGGAAGTGTGTGAGAATGTTGGAGGGGCGGGAGGTCGGGTAGACTTTTGAGTCGGTAGAGTGGGATGGCTTCTTCTTTGGAGGAACTGCTACCAATACTGCTATTACTATTCGAACGAATGCGTTGGTTTGTTTTCTTTAACGAGTCGGAGAGTCCGTCCATATCTATTTTATGGTTTCCTCCAGGTTGTGCAGGCTGTGTTGAAAACATGGCATGTATTCTATCGTTTTCATCCGTCCAATGGCTACAGCATAGTTTGTAATCGAATGCAATGACTTGTCCTACACGGTCAATGAACCTTGTTCGTGTAACAAAGCTATCAAAAAAGGGGCCTTTACAGTAGGAGCAGGTTTGTGCCGTTAAAAGATAATCCTTGATGTGTTCTGCTAATTGATTGGGTATTTCTGTGTGGGATTGTACCACCTGGCGAGCGCATTGTTCAAACAATGATGGTGGGTCGTGCTTGAGCTCAAAACTATACTCCTCTTCAAAGGCACAGCCTTCGGTTATAAGTTTACGCAACGATGGAAGAGCTGCAAATTCGGCGGGCAATGACTTTAAAGGATTATTTGCCACATTTAGAGAAACCAGACATGGAAGTTGTGCCAATTCTCGCGGGACACTCTTGAGTCTATTGTCATTAACAATTATAATTACCAATTTGGATAATTGACCAATCGAATCGGGTAACACAGAGAGCCTATTTTGGCTAACATTCAGTGCCTTTAATTTAGAGAGAAGGGAAACGGTATCTGGAATATCCTGTATCAAGTTATTGGATATATTTAATACACGGAGGTTACGTAGATAGCCCACTTCTCTGGGTATCTCAATCATTTGGTTGTTGGATCTAACGAATGTATGTGGGCGATGTTATTGTTAGTAAACAATCAACTGCACTAAGCCAAATATGTCACAAGCAACTTACAGGTTTAATTTAGTGAGGTTGTTGAGGTATCCGATACTTGAACTTAGTTTGACCAGTGATCTATTGGACAAGTCCACTGCCATTGAAGGGCCTGTGAGTCGTCGAGGTCTCAGTTTACCAGTTGTGATATCCCCTATTGTCAGTCTTGACCATTGGTCTTTGGATTTAGCCTCGTCTTCATCCTCTACTTCTAATTGCAGCAGTTCGCTTTCCATTGGATCCATGGTTGTGGTGCTGTAGTGAACGAGGTCGGGATAGTATGTCTGATCGATATAATCCAAATCATCGGCCAAATCCTTCTTTACCAGCGACAAACGCTTTCTCTTTTTGCAGGCAGAGCAAGCCTCGTTCACAGATGATACGAATACTTCGCCTTGAGCTATTTCTGGAGTGCATTCCTTACATATAGCTTGCAGTTGATATAAATGTGGATTGGCTAGTACAAAATCTTGTTGCTTCTGATCAAGTTCGTCCAGAGAAGCATCTTGGATATCCAGGACGGAATCATTCACATATCCAAATGTCAATGGTGCGTGTTCTCTACTTGTGGTTTGTCCCATTGTTGTTTTAATAAAATATTTATTGCTACTATTATTTTTCAAGTGAGAGCAAGAAAAAAAAAATATAAAGAAAGAGAGAGAGTAACTAAAGAAGGGGTCCAAAAAAAAAAAAAGGTTCAAACCTTAAGGTTAGGAACAAATGGAGTTTAAATGTTTCGTATTACAAGAGTCTCAATGGTTTTAATCGGACTTGGCAAGCACTGTTCCCAGAAAGGCATCCCACTTATATCTCGTATAAATTTTAATTACAGTGGGCCGGGAAGAAAATAAAACAAAACAACACGATCTGCTGTTTATGTCTTTTTACAGGTTTGAAGACTAAAAATAGACATCAAGGACAACAAATAATGGTAAAATAGTGGTAAATGATGTTAACTTTACCTCATCAATCATAGACTGGTTCCGATAATATTCAACTTGAAGTCCCAGCTATTCTATCAATGAAGTCATTAATAATTAAATTAAGCTTCCATAAACCTAAATACGTTTTGAGCAATTTAGCGAAAATCTTTGATTTGTAAATAAGGCGGAAAACTTAACAACTTGGATTGAAAACCATGTTCTGAACAGAACAAGGTAAATAGTCAGTTGATCTACAGAAGTAGCACTGATGTTTTATCTTTATACACCTTCACACAGCACACGTGACCCGTTCTCTTTATCGCCTTTTCCTTCAGTGGTTGTCAAAAACGACAAGAAAAAAAAAATAAACCCTTTTTTTGTTACCGCTCTTTTTTTTGTTATTTTATATGCATAAATATCCCATCCCTAGTGCTTCTTTCGAGTCTGTCAAAAAAGCATTTATTTCACGCGATAAAGGCAGACATTCAGATTCTTCGACTGATAAGGATTCTGACAACGATGAAATGAGCTCGCCTCCGTCTCAACATTCTTACTCGATGGATGATCTTGTCCCTGAAGACTTAAGAAGTAAACCAAAGAGAACAAGCACGCCCCTTGACAAAGCTTCCACTAACAACAATATCGTGGCCTCACCGTAAGTTGTTGATAAAAATAAAAGGTTGTCACATTGCCTAATCCCGTTTTACTAGAGTGACTACTGTGAATGCTCAAAGAGCCAGCTTGCCCAAAGTCGACAATTTTGTCAAGTTTGAATCAGCGTCGTCCTCATTCGAAGACATTCGCTCTGTTGCAGCAAAGTCCTGGGGAAATGGCATCGATCTTATGCTCAAGAAAAATGAAAAGAAGGCAAAGAAATCAGACTGGCTTTCTCAAAACGAGTTTTTTGCGTCCAATACTAGTAAAAGCAATGGATTTGAAAGCGCTTCAAGTGGTTCTGTCAAGTCGGATACAAGTAGAGATGATATTCCAGCAGCACCACACTTTGCACCAGACCCCAGCGCATCAAAATCACATTCGACTTTGGCCAGTTTTGCAGCAGATAAAAATGTGCCTTCATGGGCTCCTGATCCCAATCACTTGGAGCAGATTCCTGTTTCTCTGCCAAAGTTAAACCGACCCGTACCAAGACAATTCATCGTTCCTTCGGAAAATATCGCACCAGCAAACCGCATGATCCCAATTCCATTTAACAATACAAAGGATGCAGAGCTACTGAAGCTGCTACACTCCATTCTCACTTTCCAAGACAACACGCAGGCCATCAATGCGTTTTATAAAAAGGCTGACACTATCTTACGGCGTGCGCACGAATACCCTGGCCGCATATTCTCTTACCTGCTTCAAGCACTTGTCGTTATTATGAAGCTGGAGTCGACATCACATCCATCGCGCTCAATCGGACCCAAACTATCGCAGTTCTGGAATCAACTCAAAGCAGGATGTCTGACATTTACAAAGTTTTACATTGTCCTACCGCAAGATTTACTGGCTCTGCTAGAGTTTCTTGCCGCTCTATTAGCATGCACTCCCATCACGCCAAAAGATCTCCAGTTGCCATTTTTGGAAAGTGCATATGAAGGCATAAAAGATGTTGCCACTCCCGATGAAATGAAGGAGATTGACAGTCTCTTCTCACAAATAACCCACCCAGAGCCTCTGCAAAGCACCAAGCAAAAGAATGATCCAATCCCTGCGATCCCAACCGCTTCCATGGTTGTGCATGAAGCTTTGCATTCTGAAAACGGCTTATTGAAATACGAGTCGGTGCACCAAACACAGCTGGTCAATGTCTTGCAGAGAATGAACGCTACACCCAACTTATACCATTACTTTACGCTGCATTATATGCTATTAAGAGAGGAAATCATGGGACCTATGCGTGAGACCATCAATTATATCCAGAGTAGAAACGCTGAGGATGGAAAACCAATTGATAGAAACAACATTTTCAGTGGTGTATACCCCAAAAGTACTTTGCTAACCATGTCATCCACACAAGCTTCTATTCTGTTCGAGCTGAAATCAATCTACAATAAAGATACAACCATGGACTATCTGACTGAAGGTTCACTAGCATTATTACTTCCTGAAGACACCCGATTTGATGGCGCTGTTATCGGCCAAGTAATTCGGTTGGCCACCGTAAAGAAGGCGGATCGTATCACCAATGTAGTCGCAATCCAAATGCTCGAGTCAAAGCCTCGTATCAACTGGTCTGGGTCTTACACACTTGCGGTTTACAAGAGCAACGCCGCGTCTCAATTCGCCGTGCTTCGATGGCTCCATGGTGCCATTCTTGACTGTGACAAGGAGCACTTCTCGCCCGTCCTGACACCTCGTCTGATTGCAGCAGACAGTGTATTGACAAACGCCCAGATCTCTGAGTGGTACGGTTCACAGCCTGACCACATATTTGCCAATGAGAGCCAAGTGCCCAACTACATGCGCGATGTCGACTTGGATATCTCGTGTGTTTTGATCAACAAAAATAGATCATTTATCGCAACACCAAGCAAGAACAACTGGCCACGTCATAACTCAAAATGGGAGTCGGTATCTCCCTCCAAGCGCCAACCCATCTATGCACTGTCGCCTAGCCAAGTCTCTGCGCTCCAGTTTGCACTGACGCACCGTATTGCCGTCATCTCTGGCCCTGCAGGCACCGGTAAAACATACCTTGCCGCCAAGCTCATCCAATTAATCAGTGATGCGCTTCACAAAGGACAGTTCCATCAACCTGTTTTGCTGATTACAAAGTCCCAATCCGGCCTTGACTCTATTCTCACACAGATTGTGCCTCACATGCACGATGTCGTGCGTTTCGGTGGTCATCCCTGGGACGATAGTCTTGTGAAGAAACAGGCTATCAAATACAGCTCTTCATCTACAACCGATCCTAATCGCAAAAACCAGCAGTATCTGGAACGTCAATTGCTATATATCCAAGCCAAGCTCACCGCACTCTTTGCATTCCGTGCGCAGGTACTTAGCCATGATCCCAGTGTCTTTTGCAGCGTTATTCCACCCAGCTATGCTACAACAATGCGCGACCATTATATGAATGAATTAATCAAGGTGGGCTTCTCCGTCACCAACTATCTACTTTGGAACAAGTGGGCACCTCTGCTGGATGGCAGTGCAGGGGCGAACGCAAATATTGTAAGCGCCCAATGGAGACTGATCAATGATCATCAGTCACACACAGGAACAGGATTGATGCCAATTATGGATGAGGAGACTTATCAAATGCGCCACAGTTGGGTAGAAGGTCACTCTACAAACGTCTTGCCCATCCCAGAGGCAGCCAAATGGCCCTTCCCTAAATCAGCAAAGTCGGGCGCAGACTTGAGAAACGAGCTTCTGGAGTGCTGGCGCCTCGCATCCTTGGAGAATATTTGGTACATCTCTGAAGGTGAAAAGCGCAAGATTGTGGATGCGCTGGTTAAGGTTTTATTAAACTACATTGATTCAGAAATTAACGACCTGATGGAGGAGCAATCAAAGGAGGCGGTGGATATGGATGATACTTTTATTACAAACTGTGTCTATTATGGTCGATTCAACAAGGTGGTGGGTATGACCGCAGACTTTGCAGCAGTGCATCATGACTGGGTATCCAAGCTTTGGCCCCGTGTAGTCATCGTCGATGAGGCTTCCCAAATCCACGAGTCGGTGGCCATGTCATCTCTGTTGGGTGCTCGAGTGGAACATGTCGTCATTTTCGGTAACAGCGATGCTTCCTATAAGCCCAGGGTGGTGAATGAAGAGATTGGTGGTCCACCGCGCAACCTCAACGTCTCCCTATTTGAAAGATGGAAGCTCTCTGGAGGTAAAATGATCCGTCTTGAAGAACAATGGCGTATGCACTCGGAGGTGGCATCAGTGATTGATAACTTTAGTGGAAGCAAGAATGATAAGGAGCTTTTGATAACTGCACCTTTGACAACAGGCATTGATAACAAGATGGATGGTAGGGATGGATCCAAGGAAGTGCTCTATGGTATCAGCCAACGCACCTACTATGTTGAGTATCAGACCAGTCGATCAGAGCCTGGCACCAGCCCTCACTATTCAACACATTTAAATACCACGCTCACAAATGCCGAAGTGGATGAGGCTCGCTATATTGCCCATTTGGCCGTCTACATGTCCCAGCAGCCCTACTCTGTTCCTCAGGTCACCATCCTTACCTTGACAGTCCAACAAAAATACATTATCCGTAAGATACTTCGTGATGAGATCCCTCGCCGTACCGCATTCCGCGGCAATGTCTCGTCGATTGTGATTGACACTGTTGAGCAAAATGCAGGCCGTGAAAACTCCTTTGTGATCATCTCCACTGCCACGCCTGGTAAATCAAGCTCGGATATAAACAATGTACCATTTGCCTTGACCCGTGCACGCTATGGCTTGATGGTGGTTGGTAAACCAGGCCTTGACAAGGTTCACCCGAGATGGCAGGATTTTGCAGAATACATGAAGAGGAGAGAGCTCTATGGCCACTCACTCCAGGTAACATGTCATGTCCACGGAGATAGCGCTCTGATGTCACACTGGACCGATTTTATGCAGATGAAGAATGGAGGCTGTAGCCAACCCTGTTTATCACTCATGTCCTGCGGTCATCCTTGTACCGAGGTGTGTCATTTCCTCAAGCACGACCAGGTCACTTGTAACGAGCCTTGTATTCGTATGCGACCTCCCAACTGTAGCCACACCTGTCCCAATAGATGCTTTGAATGCACCAAGGCCGGTTCCTGTCCTCCCTGTACCAACATGAACACCGTCCAACTCAGCTGTGGACACCAGCATACGGATGTATGCTCGTCTATTCAGAATGTAGAGTTGATTCAATGCCATGAGATTGTTAATGTTGACTTGCCCTGCGGCCACTCAAAATCCGTTGAATGCTACCAGTCTGCTAGACCCGAAAAGATCAAGTGTGATGTTACTCAAGCAGCTACTTTGGATTGTGGGCACACTGCCGGAGCCAAGTGTGGCGTTAAGCCTATTTGTGTTGAACTTTGTACACAGACAATTGACGAGTGTGGACACCCATGTAGAAAGATGGTAAGGAGATAAAGTAGTGTACCATGATTGTTAGCTAACGACTATTATATAGTGTGGCGAGTCTCACGCCCATGATCGTAAAAACTGCACACACGAATGCCCCAAGCAACTCATCTGTGGCCATAATTGTGCTAAAGGTAAAAATAAAACAACAGAGTAAATAGAAAAAAGACCTTTAATGTTTCTCTTGGTTATTAGGGTGTGCCAAACCTGACCAGCATACCGAAAGATGTTTAGAGAAGTGTGGTTATGTATGCTCTCATGGATACGCATGTTCCCGTGAATGTTGGAAGGATTGCATCAAGTGTGTTAGTCAGTGTCCTTATGAATGTAAACATTTCAAGTGTACAAAGCAGTGTAATGAGGTAATAGAAACATTTATAGATATTTGTGAATAGATACTCATTTTTCATTTTCTATTAGAAATGTGATCGTCCACCTTGTAATGAGCCTTGTAATCTACGACTCGGCTGCGGGTAAGACGTTTATCTATTGTTACTTTTATGGCATGTCATCTTAATTTGTTTTATATTTTTATAGTCACAAGTGTGCTGGATTGTGTGGTGAGCTCTGTCCTCCCTGTAGAAAGTGTAATGGAAATTTACGGTGTTTGATCACCTTGCGCTATCTCTACGAATTTGAAGAAAACGAGAGACTTTACATGTTGCCCCAATGTGGTTGTGGTAGGTGATCATTTAAACAAACAAGCTCAATCTATCATTTACTTATCCGATACATATAGTCTTTTCTGTTGAAGCACTTGACCAATACTTTAATACCGAAGTTATGAACGGATTGCATACTGCAATTCGACTCTGGGGTTGTCCATCCTGCGCAAGAACAATCTACACAGCTTTACGATATAATAATTATATCAAGACAGAGATTGCCCTCGTGAATGCTATTAAACAAAAGATGGAGAAGGAACGTCAAAAGCTTACATTCCACGAAAAGTCTCAGATCATAGCAGCCATGAACGAGGAGGTATCATTCAGTATGCATAACGTGGTCGGCGGTAGATGGTTTGTTTGTGAGAACCAACATCCCTACTACATTGGTGAATGTGGTGGCGCCACTGAAGTGTCGCAGTGTCCCGAGTGTGGTGCGGCCATTGGCGGCCTACAGCATAAAGTGGTTGAAACGAACCGTTTCTATGGTGAGTTTGATGGATCGGACAGACCAGCATGGCCAGGACAGCCAGGCGCTGTTGATGATGACGACGTTCCCGACTTGCAGCAAGAAGAAGATTAACCCTATACATATCCTAATTCCTTATATATAACTTTTATATAATTTACATATTCTTAATATGAATAATTGCTATCATTAAAATATATATTAAAACATTTATAAATCTAGTATTTTTTATTATTATTATTATTATTAAGTGTATCATTTATATGCGTAAGTGTATGTTGGTAGTCCCCTGAACTTTACATATAAGATTTATCTGCATGTAAATGAAGTAATCTGTCTCAGACGGTACATTGAAACATATATAAATGACTGTACCATATAAAAAATATATTCGGGAAATATTACCACAATAATAACAACAATAACAGCAATAATAAACAAGTGCTATTTTTAACAACATGAAATATAAAAATAAAAATAAAATAAAAACGGGTATACAAAACATATTCAAAGACAAATTGCATAATGGCTTTGAAATATATCTACACATTTTGATAGCCTATAAAAGAACGCGACTAGTTGTACTTTGTTTTGAAAACAGTACGGGTTCAGCTCAATTTCTTTGTTATTGTTGCTCTTTAGATGAACGAGAATTGGGTATCTTGGCAAGGCCCTTTACTGACTTTGAAATAAAAACACACAAGAAATAAAAACATTAAATTGAACAACAATAATGAGCAAAAAGAAAGGATAGAAAAATGATTTTTCTGGATATTCAGGTAAATACATAAGCACGGTATCAAGTTTTCATTGGTTTAAATTCTGATTTCTGTTTTCCAACAATAAAGTCAATCGAACAGCAAACGTTAAAAGAGGGAAGATAGCTCATGTATTACACAATTGTATATTAATCTAATTTAATCAGGTTTTATTTCACAAAAAAATATATATTTATTAAGGAAAAAAGAATGAAAGAGAGAAAGAGAGATAGAGAGATATTTAAAGTTGATTAACTTGCAGCACTATAAAAAAAAATTAATTATGCTATTGTTCACACTACTTTTTTAAAAAGGCTTTAAAAAAAAAAGCGTTCCATTCTCTCTTTTTTTTCACTCCATTTCTCACACAAGACTAAACAGTAATAAGAAATTAATTGATTTGGCTCAATGACTTATTACCAATTAAGGAAAGGTAACCCAATTGAAATCATCAAATAAATATTCAAGTTACCTTTCATGTCCAGAAATACAAAAAACTATCGCTAAAAATAAAAACTGTGACCTATTTCGAGAGCTCAAGAGAGAGAAAGAAACGATACACCTGTATTAGACAAGAAACTAAAAAGAACTAGCTTCATCGAATATTCATTCCTTCTCTTCTTTTATTCAGCTTTATTTTACTGCACTTTTTTATAAACTAATCATTTTACCCTAAAATAAGCCATTCCTACACGTTCTTTTGTTGATTCATGTAGGATGATTACATTTCAAAGGTGAATTAAAAAAGAGGGGGGGAGGGACCTGCTTCCGGTAATCGGTTCGTCAAAATCAAATGCAATACAAATTTAAATTTGTGTAACCAAATAAAAATAGATAATGACAGAATTAAGTGCCTTTACAGTCCCCGCCTTGACTCTCTTTTTTTTTTCACCCCCTTTCCCCTCTCGCTCGCCTCTCGCA
>VCJC01001096.1:0-14367 GCA_024140195.1 Backusella luteola | reverse complement strand
ACATACTATATTCCATTATTTTAGTATCATGCCTTGGGTTAATACCAATCTCTTCACCCCTCTTAACCCTTTTTTTTTCTCATCAACTTTTTCTCAATAATTATTCTCCTTTTTCTCAATAATTTGAAAATCTTTTCTCATTAATTTGAAATTTGTTCTCATTTTCTTGAAAAAGACAATATGTAGTGGAGTACAATCTCATAGAATTATAAGATGATGGGAGAATAAGCAAACCTGGCTACTGGAATATTCTTTTTCTAAAACCAGCTACATTGCATTTTAATGCTCATTTCTGTAAATCAAGTGAAATGCACTAGTTTTATTTACACGGTAACAGCGCTTTCATTTCATTTTTTTTCTTCATCTCATAAATGAGTTGTAGTTCAAAGGTGAGTTAGCAGTTATGCGTGCTGAGCATTCTATTGTATATCAGATAATTGGTAATATGGTATCTCATAATTTGCTCTGCGCTGCGTTTGTAGAACCGTACATCTCTCCCAAGAAAATTTTTATTTAAAGTGTTGAGTTAGACTCTTTTTATTAATTAATAAATCGTCCCCAGAAGGCTCACTTTTCAATGATATCCATTCGCAACCAAGTCACAATTACATCGAAATAGATATGCTAAACTCAACGTATTAGTTATAATAATCAGATGCTTAAAGATGTTTTACGTTTTGATCCATTTTCTTATCATTATGAAAAAAAAAAGAAGCTAAAATGGGCTGGAATGATAAAACCGGAGGAAGCTATACCATTATTTATTTTGGATTTAATTGATTCTGGCCGAAAATTAGAGGGATCAGAGAGAAGTTACTGTGCTGTTTTAAATCCCAAAATAATTTCATTAGCTGTATTGGTATCCTCCTCTTTTAAAACTCTATAAGAAAATACAAACAAATTGCTTGATTTTGACTTTAGCGACTATAATAGATGAAGTCAAAGCAATACGACTGGACCTTAAATTAACCCCAAGTCTGGTCACTTGAGCGAACCTCTTCGATAAACATATAAAACATACAAACAAACATGAAAGCACAAAAAGAAATAAGCAAATAAACAGTAGTTAGCTACAAGGAGGATTTTTTTTAAACCTTTACTTTCCACTGCTCTTGGGTTTAACACTTTGTTTTGTATCATCAAGTATGAATATGGTTTCCATTTACCTTGTGGATCAAACTTAATAAAGATGATTCCTGCAGCAAAAAGCTGAAGTCAAGTCACAACTCCGCGTCATCAAATTCAGTCGATTTTTCCCCTTCTCGCTCTCTTTTTTTTTTTTTTGGCTCCAACTCTATTCTCCTTTGAAAACAAAATTATTCTTAATATTCTTATTATTATTAATAATGGGCACTCATCTCGAGAAAGGTAAACAGTTAACGTTTACTATTTTCTTGTAAAGTGACGATAAAACTAACGTTTTAAATAGCTCTTGCTTATGACGAGCTTTTGGCGCGTCACCAAGAGATTATCAAGCAAAATGAGCAATTGACAAACCTGCAAATCAGCCAAAGTAAGTGATGAAGCCTTTACCTGTAATAAAGATTCACTAAACGATGTTTTTTTAATAAAAAAAATCGACAGGACACGAAATATCAGCCTTAACTTCAGAACTTGAGCGATGTAAAAGTAGTGAAAAAAAAGCTGTGTCAGAAAGGGAAGAGGCCGAGTCGAAAGCAGAAAAAAGCGCACAGCAGGCACTCGAAAGAGACATTGAAAACGCCAGCTTAAACAATTCTATTAAAGCTAGCAAAGGTTAGTCACTATCTATTAATAATATCGCCACGCTTGGAGACTTATGTCAATACCTTAAACTTAGTCTTGCAAACTAAGCTAAGCAGCGAAATTGGCGAAACACGACTAAACGAAATGAATGCAAAAACGGATTTGATGCATGCAAAGAACAAGATCAATGAGCTTCAAGTATGTAAATACTAATAAGCGAGTAGAATCAATACTAATCAGGTTTTTTTCTGTAGTCAAAGATCGATGTCAATGAAAGAAAGATTAGTCAGTATGAACAAGAGCTGCATAATCAAGCACAAGTTGGAAAGCAGACACGCAATCAAATCAATTCTGAAAAAATAGAGCATGTAAATATATTTCATACTTTTACATATAATTTATTTACTCATTGCCTGAAAATAGAAGAGTAAAGTGCGCAAGTTGACCGAAGAAGCTAGCCAAATTAAACTAACATTGAACGTCACCCAAAGTACACTCAATGTAGTTCAACTCGACTATCAAAACACTAAAGATAAATACCATAAATCAGAGCAAGAAAGAACACAAGCAATCACCGAACGGGAGCAATATAAAAAGGAACTCGACGAGCTATCAGTTGCTTTTCAAGAACTTGTGGAGGAAATTTCGAAGAAGGAGCAGCAGATCGAAGAATTGTCTATTGAAAAGAACAACGAGTCTGAAAATGCCAAAAGTACTTTATCGCGCTTAGAAGAGGAGAATACAAAGTTAGCAGACCAAATAAAGAGCGAAAGACGGGCACATATTGCTCAGATATCAGCATTGACCGGTGGTTTGAACCCTCATTTTAGTAGCAAAGATAAAAGTCTTCAGGATCTCGTTGACGAATACGAAAAGGCAATGGGTTCTGACAGAAATATATTTGATGACTGCATCCGTTTACACAGACAATCTAAACTCAATGAAGAAAGACTCGGTGCTCTCGAAGAATCAAAGGAGTTTTTGGACAAGAAAGTTGTATTACAAAACAATGTCATCAGCGAATGCAAGCAAACGATCGAAAAAAAGACAGAAACCATCAAAGTTCTATCTGCCGAGGTTAATACACTGAAGGATGCAAAGAACAAACTGGAGGAGGGCGCATATGATCTCACTTCCAGAAACAATACCCTATTAAACTCACTTAATGATACACGATATCAATTTTGCTATCTCCTTTGTCATATCCAGCAGTTCAAAGAAATGGCTCATCCTCAGTTCGCAAAGAAGGCCGAAGAACTTGTATGGGTCAATCCCACGCCCTCTATCGCTCATAAAGATTTGATTTTCAACAATATGCTCGAACTTACAGCCAAAAACCAAGATCTTGTTAATAAGATTAGGGATCTCAATAACCAGCTACAAAGCAGAAGCACCGAAACAAAGAACGCTAAATCCCAACTCGATCAAAAAACTGAATCATACAAAGCAAACATGGAAAAGGCACGTGCCACTGTCAATGGTATGCGCGATACGATCCAAAAGAAGGAGGCTAAGCTTGTTTCCATCAATGAAGAACTTGAATATTTCAAGAACAAGGCTGGCGCACGCACACCAGGTAGTGATTATGAATCAGCCGATGATCAGGGTTACAGTGAGCTTGTGGAATCAACCGAAAGAGAGATGGAAAAGATTGGTGATGAACTAAAGAAGACCAAGGAGGAGGTGAAGGACGCCGAAGCAGTTGCAGAGGAGTGCCAGGCAGAGTTAAACAATGCATTGTCTAAAATCAGGGAATTGTCTGAACAGATTCGAAACAAAGAGAGTAATATTGGAAAACTCAGCTCTGAACGAGATACTCTCCAGGACGCGTTGGCAGATTACGAGAATGGCGAAAATGAGCTTCGCAAGATGGTGGATGAACTCGAAAATAAAGAACACGACTATCAAGCAAAGATTGATGGCCTCACCTCGCAAGTCAAGGAGATGTCCGACACAATCACTTCAGCAAGGGAACAGCTCGAGAATGAGCAAAATCTCAAGAAAAAGGTCAGCAAGTCGTATGAGGATAATCGCCAAGAATGGAGCAGCATTATTGCACAGTATACTCAGGATAAAATTGATCTTGAACTTGACATCGCAAAGGCCAACGAAAATTTGCAGAAAGCCACAAACGAAGTTGCTGACCTCCAGGAACAACTAAAGAACACACAATCATTCGATAGAGAAGGACTGGAAGAGAGATATGTTGAGGCAACTGGTCGTGCTGAAGGTCTCCAGAACCAGGTCAACAACTTGAAGAAGGACATTGAGGAATTAAACTTCCAAAAGTGCAATATCCAGCAAAAACTCGAAAGTGCCGAAATACTCCTTAAAAACATCTCGTTGCCCAACAAGGAATCTACACTTCAGCAGAGTTTGGAACGCGTACGACAGTTGGAGGGTGAGATTCTGGGCTATAAGCGTGCCATTGAAAATAGCAATAAAGAATCCGAAGAGGCCACCAAGAAGCATGAGCAGCATGTCGCAGAATCCCGTCGTATCATTGAAAAGACTTTTGCCGAACTAGAACAGAGAAACGCGGAAATCAAGAGCATGAAGGAAACTCTCGAAACGGAAAACCAGAAACACAAGGAGCAGAATGATCAGCTTGAAAATAATTGTAAGAGCTTAACAGAGGAGAAGGAAGGTCTTGTTTCTGAAATGGCCACCTTGAAGTCTAAGCTTGGTGAGATGGAAAGTGAAATGGTTGGCTTGAAGGACACCGCTACTCGATGTACCGAAGAAAATGCAAAGGCTCAGTCACAGCTTGAAGAACGTATTCGCTTGAACTCACAAAACGAAAAGGTGATTGAAGAGCTCAAGGTCAAGCTTGATAACGTCGAGAAGAAATTGGATGAAGCTGTCATGTGTGGACAAAAACTTGATGAGCTCACTGATGCAACCAAATCAAGCTATGAGTTACGTTCTCAGCAATGGGAAGAGTCCTTGGGCGAGTTGGGACACGAATACCGAAAATACAATAGCGATATTCAGACACTTCTTAACAACGTCAAGCAAGGTGACAGCGATAACGAAGAATCTATTTCCGTTGAAAATCTTCGAACACTCAGTGAATCTCTCTTGTCCACCAAAAATGATCTGGAGCAAGTACTCTACGCAAAAATCACTTCATTGGACCATACCCAGCAGTTGCTACAGGAAAAGACAATCGCTGCAGATAAATTCGAGAACCATAATAAGATGCTATGTGAAGATAACCAGAAGCTGCGTTCGCAAATCAACCATTTGACTACCTTAAAGGAAGAGCTTACTACTTCCAAGGCTACCATTGAAGTGTTACAGGAAGAGAACAAGAAGTTGATAAAGAACCAAGAAGCTATTCAGGCTAGCATATCTGCCAAATCAAAAGAGTTAGGAGAAATGAATAGTAAGTTGATTTTATCACCATAGTATGTATTAAGGATGTGTTCACCCCATCATTATTACTCTTTTTTTTTTTTTTATGTAGACGAGGTAGCCAAGTTGAATATATCTATTAAACATTTACATCAAACCATAAAGATCTATAATGATATGGAAAAGCAGTGGGAAAGACAAGGTCAGGGTATTATTGCCAGATATAAAGTAAGTCATTAATGGGCTACTACTGTTATTGTAGCTTTTTTTTTAATTATCAACCACTTACTTATGAATGTTGTATTAGCAAAACGATCCACGTGCACTAGATCGTGCCAAAACTGAATTAGAGCAGGCCAAGAAGGAACTCGAAACTCTAAAGCTTGAAGTTGCACATTTAAAAACCGAGCTCAAAACTACTCAAGACAACTATAAAGCCCTTGATGAAAAATCACAGCACTATCTCAAGACGGCCAATGAACGTGGACGTGTTGCTGTGGAATATAAGAAGAGATGGTCGAATCTTGTGCATAAGATGTCTGATAAAGATAAGGAGCTACATGGAATCAAATCGACAGAAGGAGAAGTCGCAGACAAAATTGCCGATAAACTAACAGACAAAATAACCGATAAAGAAGCAGAGAAAGTACTGGAGAAAGTAGCAGAAAAAGTAGCAGAGAAGGCAACAGAAATTCAGCCAATAGAAAGCTCCAGTGCTGCTCCCAAGCAGGATGTCGAAGATAGTGGCACTGTAGAGAATAGCAGTGAGGAAAAACCAGCACTAGGAGGAACAAAGCATGCATTAGATGCTGATGATGAGGCGGTGGAACCTGCAACCAAAAAGTTACACATTTAAAAAACACTTTATTAAGCATGTGGAATTGCAACCTGTATATACAAATTTTAGCAAACGTTAACAATAAATAAAATAAAAAAGTTTGGTTATATTCTTCAAAACAAGTTCATTGACACTGCGGCATACATGGGATGAGTTTACTAGATAATTACGCAGTAGAAAATAATGTATTTAGAACCTGTGATGTTACTTTGAACAAGAATTTTTGATGTTTTTTGTTTAATAAGAAAATGAAAAAAATAAAGAGGAAGACTTTTATTCAATAAAAAAAAAAAAAGGCATGTTACATTCAAAAATAAATAAATGATATCACTGTAAAAGAGAAATATATAGATGGCATAAAAGGATATATAGAAAAAGTAAAAGATAAAAGTGATGTCGTTATGAAGTACTACGTTCAGTTGAGTTTGTTGTTCGTGAAGGGACACGAGCAGTAATAGCCTCATCTATTGTGTCTAGACTTCTAACGCTACGCCAGTCAGCCAAAGTAGAGACAACTGAAATTCTATTCTTCCACTTATCAAAATTTCTTTGTTTATACATCACATCATCTTCATCACCCTCGGCTTCATCCAATAACCATTCCTGAGTGCTCGTGTTGTTACCGAGACTAGTGAATACGTTTTGTCCGGGATCAACCATCATCATTTCACGCTGTTCTTGATAACGTACAAATCCAATCTCGTTGTAGTTGGTTGCATGGCGAACAAGGATTACGGCCGCTAGTTCTTTACAGAACTCTTGAAGAACAATATATGAGTTGACAAAGTTGGACAACTTTGCAAAGGGATTTGTCATGGTAATAGGTGTAGCATTGGCCCTGGTAGAGTTTTGGAAGAACATGGATGAAGGAGAACTGGGAGAGCCACTGCCGCCTCCGATACCCATATCCCTTGTAATCCGTAAAGAAAGTGCACCTGCTGATTTAGTAGCGGAGGGCGAGGAAGGGCTACGGGGGGAACCCTGCATCATTGCCGATGATGAACCCTTGTTGAACACAAGTTTCGAAAGGCCAGGTGGATGCCTATCCCCATTACTTCCACGATTATTCGAGATGGTCGAGCTAGACATACTTGTGTTGATATGCATGTTGTTGAATCCTTCCCGTCTCTGATGGCGCTCAGATTGTGAGGTGGCCATTTGAGGCTGAGCTGGATTAGCAACAACACCACGTTTTTTCGCCAGCGAGATACGCGTTTCAAAGTTGGGAACTAACTGTGCCCTCTTCAAAGCTTCAAAGGTAACCTGTTCCAATAAAGCATAGAGACTACGTCTGCTACCTTTGGAGCTGGGTAAGTTCCAAACACCTCCATAAAGCGAACCGTCATTTCCAACGCGGACAGCGCGCCAATCACAAATAACGCCATCCATGCGCTTATCAACCACACCAGTAATTTTTTGAAGAATACTTGTAACCAGCAAATTCTGTTCAATAGGCAACTCGAGCATCTTGTAGAACTGATCATAGATTCGACTCAAAAACAGACCCTCGTATGCTTCGGGCTTAGCAGATACAGATGCACTATAAATGCTTGCTTGATCAGCCGAGTGATCATCTGGCAATACAGCCGACTTTTTACTATCCATCAACATGCTCTTGGGGCGACTAGGTCTACCCTTACGATCCTCTTCTTCTCTTTCGAGATCCCTCTTTGTCTTTGTAGGAGGATAGGGTGCCTGCCAGAAATTCTTGGCCAAGAGAGCATAATGGAATCTCTCCTGTGCTTCGTGGAAGTAATCATCATAGCTGTTTCCGGGAACAACCATATTTGCAAATGGTCCAGTGACAGGTGCATTTCCATTCGTATTGATGTTGTTGTAGAGGCTTTCTGCAATGGATTGGCGTTTGTTTTCATAAGTGCTTGTGCCATCTGAATTGAGTGAATTGGACATGGGTGGTGTCTTCATTCTTTCCAGTTCATCCTCTAAAGGTAAAAGGGACAAGACTCTATTTTTAAAAAAAGATTGTATTTATTCAATGCAAACTGTTGGTTAATACACATATACATTACAAACAAAACGGATAAATCCAATCTTTTTTTTTTTACCTTTCAACCAGCCATCTGACCTTTTCAGTCTCATTCTCAGCCTTGTTTTCTTTAGCGGGGGTTTCATTCTCGCCAACAGAAAGATCCTCTACTTTGGTGGATTCATCTGTGGTTGTAACACTTTGACGGTCATCCACTACCTTTGATCCAAGAGATGACGTATCTGTTGTATCTCGTAAACTATTTCCATCAGAACTTTTATCCTCAATATAGTCTCCGTCAGGTGTAATATCGAGATAGTTTCTAAGAATCAAGTTGTATACTGCAAATTGATTGTAGGTTTCTAAAATAGTATCAAAGAAGCGCAATGATGCAAGTGCTAAATCATGGTTCTCCGCATCGATTCTGTTGATGAGCAAAAGACGCAATGTAAGTAATTCGTCGTTGTCAGAGTCATTTATGAGTGTTCTTTGTGATATGCTCATCTCGTCGGCACCACCATTCTCCTCCGATGCTTGAGCAGAGCCGTCATCTCTGTCATCATCGATCAAATCCAAGATGGGATACTGAATCTTGATTTCAGGCTCAATATCTTTACCAACACCACCTTCTTCACCAATCAACACTACAAGAAATACGTGAAGCAAGCGTTGATCTGTAAGTGAGCGAATCATTTCAGTTGTGTAGGCGGTGGCAGCCGTGGCGATTTCAGCTGATGGCGAGCTTAAAGCGGTACAAATAACTGGATGCCAAAACATGGTAGTGAGTTGGGCCATAAGCGCTGTCATGAGTCTTTTTTCGGCAACACGGGCCACGTCGTTGAGATACTCCCAAAAACTATAAAATTCATCCACAATACGCTCACCATCCTGTGCAGTTTCCAAAGAACGAGCAAAATTTGCATCAAAAGGGCTGCGCTTTCTACGTTTCTTTTTAAAGCTGTTCTGCGCATTGACCGTAATCATCAAACTGTTGTTTGTGATCATAGCTGGCACTGAAAACTGGATACGTCGCTTGGAAGGTCGAACAGGAATGATGCGATTGTTGGTGGTAATGTTGAAAGCGCCAACATTTTTTGGTAAATTGGCGAAGAATAGAGATAGTCGTTCAGCCTATAAAAATATGATAAGTAACAGATCACCACCGTACACTCTTTCTCACTTTACCATGACTTCACATAAACCTGAATATTCGACCACATAACACACATACTCTGGGTCATCTTCTAGTAATCTCAGAGCGAATAAGATGGCTTCTCTGGCAATTTCACCAGTTTCGCCTGGGATATTCATATAGTCAATAAGGTGCGTGAACATATCAAAACGAGGCTATTATACAAGTATGAATAAAATCGCCAACCATCAAATCGACCTTTTTTCTTTTACTTACAGTCAAAAACACATTCCATTGTATTTTTTGGTCGATGCTCTCTCGTCTTCTATACACAGTTTTCCCGTCCTTTGAGCTTCTCCACACATTTTCACCCAGTGATCTGCACCAACCACGTTCAAAAAACAGGTCCATCAATGCAGCATTGGCGCCCTTAAAATGGGAAAATACACCATGCATCAATTTGACAAGTTCGAGCGAGAGCTCAGAAATCGCGGCAATGCGCTCCTCGGAGCACAACTCAGCTTCAGTAGCCAGCTGTTCATAATGATGCGCAATTAATCGATGGCAGGAGGTAATTAACTTTTGGAGCGGAACATGAACTGCACGTTCAGGTAGTAACTGAGCATGAACGTTGGTGACCAGGCTACAAAAAAACCTTAAGCAATGGATACGCATGCCGTAAGGTGTCTTTTCAAGTTTAAGGCTGTTTTAATACACAGTTTGATAAAACTAAAATAAAGCCAACTTACATCCACTTTGGCAAACTCCACCAACTCCTCCAAGACTCTTTTCTGTAATAAATACTCCAAACAAGGCCCTGTTTCTAAGCTTCCACTTGCTCTCTGATACTCAACCTCCTCTGCTTGAATAAGCTTTACTATGTTCTGCAAGCTGCAAGGAATCGGCGTCAAATCAACTGCATCCCTTAATGGATCTAAACATAAACATGAAGAATAAGTTTCCTGTCAAATGACAACAATAAAGAATATGTGCAAGTGTATTTACCATCAGCAGTTTCATAATATTTCTGAATGTTGGTCCAGGCTTCAGCCAACAATTCAAGCTTGGTCTTTGCCACATTCCTTCCAGAAAGGAATTTGGAAAGGAACATGGACATTATTTATAGTTTAGATGATAAAGATGAGCAAAGAAAAAAAAACGAAAAATACAAAAGTAGGGGAATCAAAACGACAAAAATTTGTTATTTATTGCAATTTTTTTCGGTTTTTATTTTATTTATATTTGGTGGTGTGTGTGTACGACTTTGTTCAGAAGAGATCTTTGCTGTTTGTGCGCATAAAAACAGGCACTATGTTAAAGCGCAAGTGACACAGTCAATATTTATTTGAACTTTATTTTGTCTTGGTATCGATTCGATATTCCTTGTTTCCCCCCTTTGTTATCATCTCGTTTGGAATGGAAAGCAAAACATGTAAAAAAAAAAAAAGTGTCAGGCACTTTATCTATTTTTATTTTGTAAATGATTGCAAATGGAAAGAAAAGTCTTGAACAGTTACACAAATGTTCCTCCACAAAACAACATGTAAGATGGTTTTTCAATAATGAAAATGTAAAATGTGTCAACTTTTTAACTTGCATTCATATAAATCATGCTCTCTCTTCCTTGATTTATATAATAAACTCCTTTATCAAATACAAAAAAGAAGAATACAGAGCCCTTTTTTCTTCTTCTTATCTGGAAAGAGGGGGAAAAGGGTCACTTATATATTCATATTGAGCATAAGCTACCAAATGTGGGATGTTCGAAATTAAAACCATTCATAATGAGGATAAATAAATAAACACCTATTCTTCTTCTTCTAATTATTATTATATAATCTTTTATATTTAAAAACCTTTTCATTAGTCGAAATCAATATATCGATTTACTTTTTTCCACATGCTACTGTATACCATATCCGTTGGTCCTTTTGGACATCAGTATTTAAGGGTCAAGTAGAATCAAAACAGGTCTTATCAGATTCTCAGTCGTTAATGTTCCCGTTTCTATGGCAAAATTAAAAATAGATCAAAACATGCCTTTCCTTCAAAATATATATGTAGTGTGAAGCATAACTGTCGCATATGATGTCAAATCTGTGCTTTTGTAGATGTTGGTGTATGTGAGAATTTTGCTGGACTGAAGGAATTCGAAAGCATACACTATTTTAAATGGCAACAAAGATGTAAAATAAATAAATAAATAAATAAATATAGACCAAAATAGACATGATATATGTGCTTACATTCGGAAACAAGTCAACAGCGCTTCTACGTTTATAACTTGATGTTATTTTATTTTATAGATAAAAGCAAAGGTGGCTAAAATTCAACTACTATACTCATTTTAGGATGAAAAGCAAGAGTTATTATTAGTCTTTTAAAATTTAATGAACACTTGGGAATGGTCTATTTAATTTCTGAAAAAAGAATAGATGTTATTAGCCTGCTTTATTATTTCATTTACAAAAGTGTATTTTAATTTTTTTGATTGTTACGTGACAAATCATAACTTAACCCAATCCATATTTAAGGTAATTTTGCTCTTTTGTTGTTAAATGATATAATATCTTGCAGCAGAGTGCAGCATCTTTAAATTGATTGGATATCATGTAAACAAAAATAGAAGAAGTTGTCAGAGAAAGAGTCTCTCTCTTTCTCTTTATATTATGATGTATGCGTATAGATATACCCAATGATATTTATGCCTTATCTCCTTTTTAAGAAGGATAGATGCCATTCATTCATATATTATATCTTTTAGAATGAAATCACTCTTACCGACTTCAATAGCAAAAAACGTTGTCATAGGCAATACAAAAACTTTAAATTTGATAAACAACTTAACAGTGGTTATTAAACGATGCATGACAGGTAGATAAGGGAGCAAAGCAAATTCTATGTTTCACGTGTACCATCAATTTACAATGGAATTAAAAGAACAAGTTTATAATATGTTGATTTGGTTGATATTATATATAAACGCATTGTGGGATTGAAATATACTCGTTAAACAGATCTACTTTCTTTACGATAATAAGAAAATACTCACATGGTTGTTAATTATAATAAATATCAAAATAAAGAAATATGCAAAAATAAACCAAGATCTAATTTACATAAAATAGATGGTTAAAAGAAACTTTAGATTGTATGCAATGAATCATTAATGAAAAATATGTAAAAATTCATGAAGTGACAACTCAATGAGATTTAAAATGAAATTCTCAAGTCCGACAAAAAAAGGGGCTAATCTAACGACTAACCACAGCTTGTAAGCATAAATTTAATATATTTCTTCGGTTCCTTTAACGGTTTTTCTTGCTTTTTTTTTCCTTTTATTTATTTATAAATTTACTTTCTCTCTCCCTTTCTTTAAGTTTATCCCTTCTCTCTCCCATCACACCCCTTCTCTTTTCTCTCTTTATTACACACACACGCACACATACACACACACACACACTTTCTCTTTTCTTTCTTCTTCTTTTCTTTTTCATTTTTCTTTTTCCTAAAATATTACTAAAAATAAGGCATTCTCTTTTGTTTATAAAACAAATATAAAAAATGATAATGGAAGGAAATAGGTATGTTATAAAAATAGGGCTTATACTTAATATAAAAAATTATTTGTTTATTTAATCTTGCATTTCGTTCATAGTCTAGATAAACGTAGACACACGCTTTCTTCGGTATTGGTAGATCCTGCTATCTTGCGTGTTATTGAAGGCACAAACGATTCACAAGACTGCCCTGATGAACAAGTATGTTTATTATTTATTTATACACGTTTTATTAAAAAAAAAATGTTTTTTTTTAATTATTATTTATTACAAACATAGATGATTTGCCCTCTTAATCACCTTTGGTCTAGACAACATGTTGAATTGATGGAAAAAAGACTTTTATCTCTTGAGCAATCAAAGGAACGGTTTGAGTATCGGCTTTGTGAACTAGAATCCATAAAAATGCCATCAGCACAAAGTCAGCAGCAGCATAATTTTCATCCTCAGCATTATAAAAATGAAGACGAGGAAGGAGACTCAGAGACCCTTGATAATGAAGATTCTGAAGAAGAAGATGATGATGGTGATAGCGGTGACTATGAGCGAAAATCAACCATGTCACTTCCACCAATGAAACCAGAAGAACGTCAGCCATCTCGGGATGTCATGCATAATGACAGTGAAGGAGCACATGACGAATTAAAACGCTTAAAAAAACAATTCAACGCACTGGTACATCAAGTCGAGCTAAAAGAAAAAGAAAACCGTGACTATCAAACAAAATACAATGATAGTCTAAATAAATGTAAATCAATTCAGCAAGCGTATGATAAAGACCGTTTGAAGTTTAAGGAAAAAGAAATGTACTGGCAACAACATGTGCGCAACCTTGAAAGTGAACTTTTACTTTATCACCCTATTAAAGCAGAGAAGAGAAGACCTTGCACTCAACAGCAACCAAAGCAGCAGCAGCAGCAACCACAGCAACCACAACAACAACAACCACAACAACAACAACAACAACCACAACAGCAGCAGCAACAGATACAACAACCGCAAAAGCAACATCATTATCAGCAGCAGCAGCAGCAGCAGCAACAGCCACAGCAACAAAAGCAGAAGCAACAGAGGCAGCAGCAACACCAGCAGCAGCAGCAGCAGCAGCAACCACAACAGTACCAAAAGTATTGTCATCAGCAAACACAAAAGTCACAGCCACACAAACAATATCATCACCACCAACAACACCAATATCAACAATATCCTCACCATCACCAACAACAACAGCAACAGCAACATCAACAATATCAAAATCATTATATCCAACACCAACAGCAGCAACAGCAACAGCAACAGCAACAGCAGACTCAGATGCATAAAGAGGAGGAAGAAGAGGAGGTAGAAGACCTAGCGGTGATTTCAGATGACGATGATATAAAAAAAGAAGAATCCTCCACATTCAAAGAAGAAGATGGCTATCTGATTTTCAACACCACCAACGCCAATGGTGAATTGATACACTGTCGTGTGAAGATTCCATCCAGCACCGCAACGTCTGTTCGTTCATCTTCGCCTGTCATGCGCAGAAGACCTGCCGATTTTCCTTGGGCTCTTGTCTCCCCTCCTACAACTAGAGCAGGGTCTCCTCGACCTCCTTTCGAACATTCTACCAAAAAGGGTTTAAATCCGAATGCTCCAGAATGGAATGGTAATTGGAAAATATCTCCACCCCATTCTACCGTATAAAAAGGAAAACTTGTAAAAAAAAAAAAGAGAGTTTTCTTTTTATCTTTTTGATGTCCGTGTGCGTGTTTGTGTTTCCCTT
>VCJC01001093.1:0-11562 GCA_024140195.1 Backusella luteola | reverse complement strand
TCAAAAAAAAAAAAAAAAAACCATAAAAAGAATCTGGAAAAATCTTGATAATTATTTCTTCATTTCCCTTTTCTTCATTATAATATAACATAAATGTTGGTAGTTGCTGGTACTTCTGCTCTTTCCAGTTTCAAGAGTAGCAGTGTCTTGAAATCGATCCAAAAGACGGTACCCGATGCCACTTCTGTCGCCGCCCTTCACATTCACTTTGTGCAGGAGCGTCCTGGTGTGCAGTTGGAGGGTGAGGCCAGCACCATCTTGGATTCGTTGCTGACTTATGGCGATAACCCCATCGATGACGAGAGCAAAGGATCTATGGTGTCCTTCCTTCAGTCCAACCAGCAACCTGTTGATGGCACCGTCCTTTTGGTCGTGCCACGTGCCGGCACCATTTCCCCTTGGTCCTCCAAAGCCACCAACATTGCGCATCTCTGCAACCTGCACAATGCCGTCGAGCGTATCGAGCGCGGTGCCGCCTATTTTATCAGAAAGGGCGATGGCAGCGCCCTCTCCGGCGCCGAATTGGACTCCATCAAGGATATCCTTTACGATCGTATGACACAGCAGGTCTCGCTTCACTTGCCCGAATCGGAGAGTATTTTCCATCATGGCACACCTGCTCCCTTGACCGTCGTCGATCTCTTGACACAAACACAGAACGCCAGTGAGGCACGCGAAAAGCTTGCCACCGCTAACGTCGCCCTTGGTTTGGCACTTGCCAATGACGAAATTGATTACCTCATTGCCGCTTTCACTGGTGAGCTCAAGCGTAACCCTACCGATGTCGAGCTCTTTATGTTTGCCCAAGTCAACTCTGAGCACTGTCGTCACAAGATCTTTGGCGCCGACTGGACCATCGATGGTGAATTGAAACCTCATTCACTGTTTGGCATGATCCGCAACACCCACAAGTTGAACCCTAGTGCTACCTTGTCTGCTTATTCCGATAATGCCGCCGTCTTGGAAGGTTTTGATGCTACTCGTTTTGCACCCAATGCCAACAATGGATTCACCTATGAACAGTATCCTGAGAAAGTACATTATTTAGCAAAGGTAAAGTATCGGATTAAAGGATCGGATGTATATAAAAGAGAGAATGGTTTATTTATCAAAAACGGTTCTTGTTTTATGATAATAGGTGGAAACCCATAATCACCCTACCGCCGTCTCTCCCTTCCCTGGTGCTGCCACCGGCTCTGGTGGTGAGATCCGTGACGAAGGTGCCGTCGGTCAAGGTTCCAAGCCCAAGGCCGGTCTTGTTGGTTTTACCGTCTCCAACTTGCTGATCCCCGATAACGTACAGCCCTGGGAAACCGATTTCGGCAAGCCTGGCCATGTTGCCTCTGCATTGGACATCATGATTGAGGCTCCCCTTGGTGGTGCCGCCTTCAACAACGAGTTTGGTCGTCCTGCGTTGACAGGCTACTTCCGTACATTCGCTGAGTCAGTGCCCGTGACTGCTGATCAATCTGAGGTGCGTGGTTACCACAAACCCATCATGATTGCTGGTGGTGTTGGTACTGTGCGTCCCAACCATGTCTTTAAAAAACCCATCTCCCCTGGTGCCCATTTGGTTGTCTTGGGTGGTCCTGGTATGTTGATTGGTTTGGGTGGTGGTGCTGCTTCCTCCATGGCCTCTGGTCAGAGCAGTGCCGATTTAGATTTTGCCTCTGTTCAACGTGATAACCCCGAGATGGAGAGACGTGTACAGCAAGTCATTGATGCCTGTAACGCCTTGGATCTAGATACACCCATCGAGTCCATCCATGATGTTGGTGCTGGTGGTTTGTCCAATGCTTTGCCCGAGATTGTTCATGATAGTGACTTGGGTGCAGATATTGATTTGCGTAAGGTACCATGCGATGATGCCTCCATGTCACCCATGGCCATCTGGTGTAACGAGTCCCAGGAACGTTATGTGCTTGCCATTTCTCCCGCAAGATTGGCCCTCTTTGAGTCCTTCTGTGCTCGTGAGCGTTGCCCCTATGCCGTTGTAGGCACCGCCACTGCCGAAAAGCGCTTGGTTGTACGTGATCCTTTGCTCAACAACACACCTATTGATTTGCCCATGCCCGTCTTGTTTGGTAAGCCACCCAAGATGTCCCGCAAGACTGTCACCGAAAAGCCCTTCAGAAAGCCCTTTGATACCACCTTGGAATCCTATCTCCCTGGTCAATATGATGTCTTGTCTGAGGCTGCCTCTCGTGTGCTTCAGTTGCCTAGTGTTGCATCCAAGTCTTTCCTTGTTACCATTGGTGATCGTTCCATCACTGCCATGGTGGCTCGTGATCAATTTGTGGGTCCTTGGCAGGTACCCGTTGCTGATGTAGCTGTCACCACCTCCTCTCTTGGTTTGGATATCATCACTGGTGAGGCCATGGCTATGGGTGAACGCACCCCTATTGCCTTGTTATCTCAAGCTGCTTCTGCACGTATGGCCGTCGGTGAGTCACTTACCAATTTGGCTGCTGCTCATGTACCCGATATCAAGAATGTCATTATGTCTGCAAACTGGATGTGTGCTGCTGATCATGCGGGCGAGGGTGCCGGTCTCTACGATGCTGTTCAGGCTATTGGTCTTGACTTGTGTCCCAAGCTTGGCATTGCTATCCCTGTTGGTAAGGATTCCATGTCCATGAAGATGAAGTGGAAGGAAGGTGAGGCTGCTCATGAGGTGACTGCTCCTCTCTCCCTCATCATCACTGCTTTTGGTACCGTCATCAATAACCACACCACCTTCACCCCTCAATTGAAGAACAAGGCCGATACCAAGCTTATTTTCATTGATTTGGCCAACGGTAAGCAGCGTATGGGTGGTTCTGCATTGGCTCAGGTATTCAAGGAGATTGGTTCTGAAGCTCCTGATGTGGAGGATGCTACCTTGTTGAGAGATTTCTTTAACGCCATGCAAAAGGCCAAGGAAGGTGATCATCCTATTGTTTTGGCCTATCACGACAAGTCTGATGGTGGTTTGTTCACCACTGTTGTTGAAATGTGTTTTGCTGGTCATGTTGGTGCCACCGTAAATATTGATGGTTTGGGCGGTGATGCTGTTTCTTGTCTTTATAATGAGGAGTTGGGTGCTGTTGTTCAGGTTGAATCTGCCCGTTTGGAAGAATTCACTCGCTTGATGTCTCAAGCCGGTGTTCCCGAGAGCGCTCTTCATACCATTGGTTCCGTTACCGAGCATGATGATAAGGATAACATTACATTCACCCAAGGTGGACAAACCATCTATACTGCGTCTCGTATTGATCTTTTCCGTGCCTGGAGTAAGACCTCTTATCTTATGCAATCCATTCGTGACAATGCTGAATGTGCTCAACAGGAATACGATGCCGTTCTTGATGCTGCTGATCCCGGTATCCAGTACAACCTCACTTTTGATCCCGCTGATGATATCACTGCTTCATTGTCTGGCAGACCCAAGGTTGCCATTCTCCGTGATCAGGGTGTGAATGGACAGATTGAAATGGCCTATTCCTTCCATTTGGCTGGTTTTGAAGCTGTAGATGTACACATGACAGATATCATTTCTGGCAAGGTCACCTTGGCTGACTTTGTTGGTATTGCTGCCTGTGGTGGCTTCTCTTATGGTGATGTATTGGGCGCAGGTGCAGGTTGGGCCCGCTCCATTCTTTTGCATGAGCATGCACATGCAGAATTCAGCAGCTTCTTCCTCCGTGAAAACACTTTTGCCTTGGGTGTATGTAACGGTTGCCAGTTCTTGAGTCAGTTGACCGAGTTGATTCCTGGTGCCGAAAACTGGCCCAAGTTTGTCCGCAACGAATCTGAGCAGTTTGAAGGACGTACCACCTTGGTCAAGATTGATCAGTCCACACCTTCCATCTTCTACAAGGGTATGGAGGGCTCCGTCTTGCCTATTGCTGTTGCTCACGGTGAAGGACGTGCTGTATTCTCATCCGAAGCCAAGAAGGAGGCCTTTATTGGACAAGGCTTGACATCCATCAACTATGTTGATAACTATGGTGCCACTACTCAGCGTTACCCCTTCAACCCCAACGGCTCGCCTCATGCCATCGCCGGTATCACCACACCCAACGGTCGTGTCATGGCTATGATGCCCCATCCTGAGCGTGTTGTCTTAAAAGAAAGCAACTCTTGGTACCCTGAAGAACAATCTTGGGGACAAGTCGGTCCTTGGTTAAGAATGTTCCGTAATGCTCGCCAATGGGTGGGCGATAACTTTTAGATACAGTCCTCCCCTATCATCCTATTTGTATATATTATATCTATGTTCTCTTTTTTTTTTAAAATAAAATGAAGCATTCCATTTTGTCGCAACAATTATTAATCATGAGAATAATGAATATTACTGCTTATGAGAGTGCATAATTTACTTTATAATAATTACTCGGAATTATTGGCCATGTCTCTTATAAATCACACTTACTTTCTTAATATAGCAGTGCTGGAATTGAATCCAAATATTCACATTTCAATCACTGCTTACACAACATCTTACAAGCTATGAGGGGGGCCTTACCAACATCACATCATTGCCACACCGATCACGTGATACAACAGCAGGTAGTTTCCATCCATGATTTCATTCTTCTTTTCTTTTGTTCTTTTTCTATTTATTCATCTTGTTTTATACATGTTGCCACTTACGTTTGATCTTGCCAAATATCCCACCGGAGACACTATTCGCTTATTAGCATCTCTCCTGGAACGCATGACAGCAGCAAACGACTTGCTGAATAAGCAAAACCAAGCAGCATCTGCAAAGGGTTATACCCGTTTCCATGCTCGTATTGTGCCGTCGATTGATATACATGCTTACCTCGCACGTATTCTCAAATACTGCCCTTGCGCCAACGAGTGCTTTTTAAGCCTGTTGGTTTATTTCGATCGCATGTCAAAGAATGCCTTTGCCTTAACAGGACAGCCGTTTAGCATTGATTCATATAATATTCATCGACTTATTATTTCAGGTGTGATGGTGGCATCAAAGTTCTTTAGTGACGTGTTCTATACAAACACACGTTATGCAAAAGTAAGTTCATCATCACACCTCTTTTACTATTTCGCTGTTTGAGTGTGTGTGTTTTGACGTTTTTGCTATATTAGGTGGGCGGGCTGCCTGTGTCAGAGTTAAATAGCCTCGAGATTGAGTTTCTCAAACTAAATAGTTTCAATCTGACAGTGCCGATTAGCGAATTACAACGATATGGAGATCAGCTGCTCAAGGTTGGATACATACAGGAGATGAGAAAGCCCTTTCGTCATTCTCGCTCCAATTCGTTTGATCAGCCTCGACGGGATGATGTCGACAGAATGGTTGATTTAACACAAAGAATATCTCTAGATGATCCTTATTCTTCATTAACAAAACGGTCTTCCTCCGGCCATCTACGACAGCCACGTCGAATGACCAGCTCACAAAGCCTAAAAGAAACAAGGCACGAACCACGTCACTCACGCTCAAGTGTAAACCTGTACCAAGGGTTCTGGAAACCCAGCAGCCCGGTACAGACAGAAAAGTCACCATCTCATCGCTTATCATTGTCCTCTATTCATGCACCGCCCTTTATTCCATCATCAGAAAACAGTTACTACTACACACCGCCAGTCGGTATTCCAACACCTCCACCTTCTGCTTCGCCAGTTCATCGCCATAGTTATTTGTAAAAAGAGAGGCTCATTTTACTGCTATCATTATTATTATTACAATTACACTTATTATTATTATTATTATTATATCATTCTTAGTATTATTATTATTATTATTATTATTATTATTATCACTATTATTATATCTACTGTATAGCGCATAAATCATGTATTTTCATCAAGAAATACAGAATAAACAAAACCATATTACATTATAATCACCATCATGATGGCAGTAGATAAAAAGAATAAAAAAGCAATAATAAGAATACGAATAATAATAATAAGCACTTATTTATCATTTATTATTCATTAGGCTTGTCCCACCTCGACGAATGGCCCGTTTTATTCTCATTTTCACTCTGTTTGCCCTCGCTATTATACGCACTCTCGCTCTCTTTCTGTGCCCTGCTTGCTTTATTGGTTTCATTGTATTGGTTGTCATTGTTTCATAGTGTGCCTGAGGACTGGCAAAGAAAAGAAGGGGACGTAGATCAGCGGCTCTTTTATTTTTTGAAAACCAACAAAAACAAGGTGGAACCACGAGTAATAAATAGCAAGGCTACACAAAAACCAGATTACAGATAATACAGCACGGGGACTGTAATAAACTTGTTTATTAAGTACTTTAGTACCAAAAAAGCCTTTTTTTGTTTATTGACCTTCTTTTTTACAACATCATGGGACCTCGATCTCGCAAGAATGCTTTATCACATTTCAACATTATGGTAGTCGGGTTTTCCGGAGTGGGAAAAACGTCGTTTGTGCGTACCCTGCTGGAGTCACTCAATATTGACAAGTCGGCACTTGCCAGCGACAAGCAAAGGAGACGTGATTCATTCATGAGTGAAAACTCAATGACCATTACAGAGCAGACATTGGAAGGGCCAATCACCAAGACAACAGCACCTTACACCATCTCAAACGAGGTCGATGTGGACAAGGAGAGAATCGTACTGACCTTGATTGATACGCCTGGTTTCCAGGCTGAATATCTGGTGGACAAGCAATTACATGATATTATAAAGTATATTGAGCATCAGTTTGATTTGACATTAGCGGAGGTAAATAGCTTGAAGAGGCTTTGTCAATGATTTGGTGTATATTGAATGTTTTCTTTTTCTGCTTTATAGGAAACCAAGGTGAAGCGTAATCCCAAGGCTGTAGACACACAAGTGCACTGCTGTCTTTACTTTATCGACCCTTCAAAACAGAATCTAAGTGAATTTGATATTCGTATCTTGACCCGTTTATCCAAGCGTGTCAATGTGATTCCCGTTATTGGTAAGGCAGATCACTTATCGATGGCCCAGCGGAATAGACTGAAGCCTAGCATCATCAAGGACATATACTCAACATACAAGATACCCGTTTACGGTATGCCCGACGATGAAGAAGACGACGAGGAGGAGGAAGAGGAGGATGAAAAGGGCGAGAACAAGAAGCCAGAGACGTTGGACGCCTTTCTTGATCAATTTAATTACGAGGAGGAGGATTCGGATACACAAACTATATTAGATTATTTACGTAAGGTCCCTTTCACCGTCATTGCCTATGAAGATGATCCAGAAACCGGAAACCCTATCGAAATCGAAAACATTGCTTTGGGCCGTGATTTTGGCTGGGGCGTCATTGATTGTTTGGGTGATAAATATTCGGATTTCACACAGTTGAAGCGCATTCTGCTTTCTACACATCGTCGCTATTTGCAGTCCGATACCGTTGAGAGATACTATGAAGCTTATAGAACAGAGAGACTCATGTTCAAGAGAGCTACCAAGCTAAAGAGCATGGATGTATCTTCACAAAAGATCTTGAAGGATCTCACTCAATTGTAATCCTCTCTTTTAATGACTCTTATTTCCCCTTCTTATTATATACTCTTATATTTTTTTTTGTTATATTTTCTCTTATTTTCAATAAACATCCAATAAATAGACTTTTTCAATTTCCCCACGTGACCTGACAGCGGTCATTTAATTTTAGTTGGTGAGGGTATATTTGCTTATCATGTAAAGATAGGTATTTTCAGTTTTATTATATATTATATTATTATACTATGTATACACACAAAAGAACTCTTAAATTTTGCTTTCTGTGGCCTTCTTCAAACGATCCTTGGCAATCAACATCATGTCGGTGATGCCAACGTAGAGCTCCTTTTCACGGTCACCAGCGGCGATACGCTCCTTGATAATAGGGATGATTTGATGTCTGGGTCGGCCTGCAACAAAAACGACAAACTTGAATCCATATTTATCCTCGTATTCCTAAGAAGAACATATATCAATATATAGAAACTCTTAAACATCCTATATCGCACACGCCCTTTACCTGGTTTAATCTAGCCAAAGCGGTGTTGACCTGTTCATCCTCGTTGGAGTTGGCGGCAACTCTGTCATTATAACCTTGCTCCTTGAGAGACATTGCTGATAAACCAGCCTTGGAAGCACCAATGCGAGGATGGGCATTCATGACCTCGATCTTTTCTTCGGGGGTCAACTCACCACCCAAACATACCTTCTCTCCATAATCAATCAATTCCAAATAAGAGTTGTAAGGACGAGCATCCAACAAACGCTTGGCCAAGGGAGGGGCGGTTTCAAACAAGGTGTTGACAGCCTTGATGAAGTTCTCGGGTGTTTCACGGTTGAGTTGTTCAATAGAAGGGATTGTGGACATTTTTTGTTTTGGTATATGTTGTATAAAAGAAAAGAAAAAAAGTTGGTATTTTCATTTTCCCCAGATTTTTAAGAGCTTCAGTTGTGTGACCTTGTTTTTTTATATATAAAATTAACTCAGCCAATTAACTTGATCCAATGGTGAATCAACATTATGCTAGAAAGACTTCTTTTTTATAATCCCCAAGAGGTACTTGGATATACTATTGGTTTTGAAAAAGTGGTTAGGCAAAGCATTTAATAAACTATTGAATATAAATGAGAAATACATATTGTGATATGGCAAAAAAAAAAATGGGTTCAGGTTTCTCACGAAAGCATAAATGGTAGCCAGCCTGCCATTTCTTATTTATGTTGAAAAAAATATAAACAAAAACATGAATCGATATGCTAACGAAACATTCTTTTTTATTTATTATTATATCAGTAAAATAATGCAATCATGCCCACTGAGTATTGCAAACTCAATTCCTATATAGCTCTATTATTTGGGGCTAAATGAGCTTCCACTTCGTGGTTGAATAACAGTCTTTTTGTCGAAGCACAAACGATCTGTAAAACTTTCATGTTATCACTATCAATAGGTATTGGTACGGGTGCAAGAAAGCGATCAAATTGGAGTTGTCCCCTACGCGACTTGTAGCAATCAAAATACCATTTGGAATTGTCCTTCGGCGCAACTGCACATAGGTTTGCTATAATAAATCAGACAAAAATAGCGCAATAATGCGACTTTTTTAACTTGATAGCTTTATTTTTATTACATTTCAAGAATTTTTTTGGCTCTGTCGATACCATATGAATAGGAGCATTTAAAATGGTATGATGCTTTTTCATGATCTTGAGATGTTCCTTGCCCTTTTTCATTCATGATACCAAGATAAAAGTGTGTTTCACCATATATAATTCTTTCGGAAACATAAGAGTATTGTTTCTTTTGTTGATCATAATAGTATATTAAACCTAGTTCATATATGTCTTCGAGATCAAGCTGGTCAATTGCCGTTTCAAACATGTTCACTTTTTTGAGATATTCTTCCGTGAGTGAGGCTAGTACATCTTTATCAGAAATATCTAAAAGAACTGTGCTTTATCGTTATCGCATAGTTTGATTGACACTCGGAAACATTCGAGTGCTCTTTTGTAATCCAGTACTGTACCATGGCCATAGAAATACATAAGCCCAAGTTTATAATTCACCTCTCCTAGAAATTCATTTTTTTGATGGCGGTTTTTCTTGCTATTAATGTTGATGATTTGAGAGAGAATATGAAATTGGCCATTATAAAAAAAGTCGGCGGTATATGGTTCATCGTAATTATTTTGAAGCCAATCTTGTGCGTTTTTATTTCCTTGTGATTTTGATATGGAGTACCATTTGACAGCTTCCAGAATATCTTTTGAAAGTAGTTTCCCTTCTTCAAATAGCTGACCTATTGTGAATTGAGCCATTGTATTTCCTCTTTCAGCTGCTTGTGTATAATAATTGATAGCCTTCTTGGTGTTTGACCTAGTCCCTTTACCGTGTTGATAGACGATTCCCAGTTGATATATTGCATCATTATTGCCGAGATCACGAGAGCTTTTGTAGTGTCTAGTTGCTTCAGAATAATCCTGACGGACTCCTCGGCCAGCTTCATATAGTCGACCCAGATGATATAAGGATAAAGTGTGGGAACATTCAGCTGCTCGAGAATACCATGTAGCAGCTTCATATAGGCTTGAATCTGTATTGGTTTCTTCATACAATAAGCCGAGATTATACTGCAACTTTACATCTCTCTGTTCTGCAACTGTTTCCCACATTTGGAGGTATGATGAATATTTAAGCTCACCAGGCATTAAATCATCAGATAATTGTTCTTTCCGTTCTTTCCACACCGGCTCACTTGATACACAAGTCGCAAGCTGGGCTGACTGATATCCATGTTGTGCTGCCAGCGTGTAGAGTCTAAAAACTTCCACATAGTCTCTTTTGCTTCCATTTTGGTACAGTTGTGCTAATCTGAATAAAGCTTGTTTATGTCCTTTGTCTGCCGCCATTCGATACAGAGAAATAATTGTTTGCTGCTCCTTCTCTGAAGGATTATCTAATTTTAATAGTAATCCCAAATTATAGTGAGCATTTATGAACCCCCCTTTTGAAGCCATTCCGAACCATTCGATTGCGTTTTCGATGTTGTAGTACGATGAGTTGGTATCTGATGCTAATATTCCAAGCTTGTATTGACTAAGTACATGACCAGACTTAGCAGACATCTCCAGCATTTTTATGATTGCTTCTTGTTTGTCTTGTCTGTCTTCAGCATCAAAGCTATTAAGAGTTTCGTACGCTTCATTGTGTCCATGGCCAGAGGCTTCGTTCAATAAATTAAATGCTTTCCTGAGATCTTGAGGTACTCCGTAACCATACAAATACATAGTAGCCAGTTTATAAGTACCATCAATGCTGCCAGCTGTATATGATCTCTGAAAGTATTCTATAACTTTGGAGGTGTTCTGCATTTTTTCCCCTTCGTTTGTACTTTCATAGGAGACACCTAGTTCGTACAAAGCCATTGGGTTTCCTTTATTCGCGGCTCGTTCGTAAAATTCTCGTTTTAGAAGTGAGTTTGCAGTGAAGGTAACTGTGAAAGTGTGGTATTTGAATCTAAAGTCTTGGCTATAAAGATGGCCTAAGTTACACTCTAAGGAAGTAATCCCCTTTTTACAAACTGTTACAAACATAGCTCTCACTTTTCTATAGTCAATGTCTTCACTCTTTGAGTAATCGATTGGGATGTTGAAAATATTGATAGCGTTGCTGTAACCAAGATTGCTACATTCTTTAAATAGGTAGTATGCCTAGATAAGGTCTTGGCTAGTGCCTTGTCCATCGAGATACATTATAGCCAATTTATATTTGGCATATGCGTTACCTTTATCTGCTGCCATTTGATAGTATTTGAATGTAATTTTTGTGTCATAGTATTGATTTTCGTTATCTCCATATGTTTTTGCTAGTTTAAGCTGAGCATCTAAACTTCCCAGACGAGCTGCAGCTCTAAAAAGTTTCATCGCTAATTCAGCATTGTATTCCAATCCACCACCCACTTCATACATTTGGCCTAGTTTGTATATTGCACGTGGATTCTTCTGTTTAGTAGCCTTGCGATATAAGTTGATTGCCTCCGTTGTATCCTGACTAAGCCCTTCGCCACGCTCTCTTAGTATACCAAGCTGAAATTGAGCATCGCTATTATTT
>VCJC01000109.1:0-10119 GCA_024140195.1 Backusella luteola | reverse complement strand
AAAAAAAAAGGAAAAAGAAAAAAAAACCCCCCAAAAAAAAGAGAGCGATCAAGAACAGAAAATACATGCCAATTCCATCGACCAATATCTTTACTTATCTCTTATCACTTTTTGGATTTGGACCGGCCAAAACCGAACATGTCATCCAGCAACCTACTTACGAATTAAGTAGCTGTAGTTTTCAAACCGAATCAACGCTCTACGTTGATCATCCGGACATCACTGAAAGCAAGAAAAGAAGCACCCAAGACATTTGGAAATTTCAAGACTGGATCAGTCGACTCTCCAAAGTGGCCCTCTGCCAAATCCTCACCTCCACCGTCAACGATTGCCCACAATTGGCAGATCGCATCGAGAATTACTATATATCTACTACTGCAGCACAGGATGATTGGCTAGACAGCATTGTATTTATTCAGGAACGAGCCAACGCAGTTGCGCATTCATTGGACAATCTAAGACCAAGCGAACAATTTGGACGAGCATTCGAGGTGGCGGAATCAATCCAAGGGTTGATCCACCTCTGCACCCAGCACAGACAGAGTCAAGTGTGTTTATTTGGTTTGATCATTCTTGCTCAAGAATCCTTGCATGCACCAGCCGAGGTGCGCCAGCATGTTTTTTATCATTCAAAATTGGGAAGATCCATTATCCTTGAATTGGCGAGCGTCCTTAAAAATTTTAAACAAACGCCTCATCCTTTTGGTCAATGGGAGAGGGTCTCCGCCGATGGGAGTTGGGTAGATGTGCTCGACAGAGTGTGTATCAAGTTGGCAAGATATGATGTAACTTGGGAATACCGCCAAGAGTACAGTCAGGTGGTAGAGATTGCTACCCGTCTCTACAATACTAAGATGCTTAGATGAAGCCAAGAAAATGAAACTATGAAATGGATGGATTAAACAAAAGCGTTTTTTTTTATAAAGTTTATTATTATTGTTATTATCAAATAAAAATAGCTTTATCTTCAATATTAAAAGTGATCTACTTTCATATTATAAAGTGCCTCAATGAGATAAGCGATCTAGATGTATTGTAATACAATCTGATCAAGGCACAGTTCTTTATAAAGAAAGAGTTGACACCTTGGTTTTGATCAAGATATATATATATATATATATATATCTTGGACAAAAAGAGATGGAAGCTTTTTTGTGCTGCGGCGCCTTCAAGGCAAAAAGGGCACTTTTCGCTGCCCTTTCATAACCATTTTACAAGTAGAAAACACACATTTAAATTAGACCTGCCTTTTCCCGCCCTCTTTATACTAGGGTCCAAGTCACTATACCCGTTTTAAAAAGAGAAGGATGACGTTTGATGATCATTTTGAATGAATTTTTGCATGTGGTGCAAAAGCATCTCTCTCCCCCCCCCTTTTTTTTTGAACAAGTTGCGGAGAATTATTTTATAAAATGTAATTTTGGATGTATCAGTGCATTCTGTTTCTCTCTCTCTCTCTCTCGTTTATCAAGTTATCAATTTATTAAACTATTACTAATGAAATGAACTTGCTTTTATCTTGTTCTTTCAAATGGGGGAGTGTACTGTTTTTTTTTTTACAACTTGATCAATAGAATCATGTCTGATGAATTATAATCATTTCTGCTTCTAGATGGATAGCATATGAGAATAGCATTGGTTGCATATCCAACATCTGTCTTATCCAGGAAAAGGGCTTTGCTTTATCGTTTTATTAGTTGTTTTTGCATTGGTTTTAATCCCGTCGACTTTTGATTTTCTGTCAAGTTTAATCCATTTATTGAATTCGTTTTTCGATGACACTCATAATGCAGAGATCTTTTATTGGTCTTTGATGACAGGAAGGGAAGGAAAAAATAGATTTGGATCTAAAAAAAAATGTTAGTTCTCTCTGAGATTGAATAGTACTAACAGAAAGGGTGTAGGTCTTTTGCTAAGACAAAAAAAAAACAAAATTGCATTGACTGGTAACCAAAAGAGAACTAGCACCAGCAAGTGGTTTCCATGAGACCCCATTTTTAACAGTTAGAAGGTGGGGTTACCATGGAATTGTGCCTCAGAGCTGTTTCAAGCACAATTACTTGATAAAGGAAAAGAAAAGTTTAACATGTGCATAAGAATACAACTTTTTTTTTATAGACAAATATTTGTCAAGATGAAAAATGTTTGATATGAGTTGAATTCACAATTAATTTCATTATTAAAAAAGCAGGAGAAAATTACCTTATTAATGAAGGGAAAAATAAAAAGGTGTAACCTACGCTTCGTTTCCCTTTTTTTTTTCTTCTTCTTCTTATTTCTTTCCTGTTTATTTCACTTGTACATGATTATCAGTTAAATTCTAATTGATTTTCATATAAATAATAATCTCTCTCGTTTTAATTCTATTATATACATATTTTTTTTTTTTCTTTGAATGGCAAGTACATCTACAATAGATCCTGATGATGAGGTGACTTCAACAGTGAATTGCTCGCAATGCGACAAAGTAGCAACATTCATGTGTTCGTCGTGCGGACCTATTGGACCAAGATACTGTTCGATGGAGTGTCAAAAGACAGACTGGCAAGTGAACCATCATAAAGTGTGCAAGGCAGCAGCCGTTCATAAGAAACGACGCACCGTACCAAGACAAGGTACAAAGTCCCAACTTGTCGGCAAGATGCGTTTTATAAATAATTAGATTACTATAGAAGAGTCAAATGATATTCCGTTGAATGATTTATCGGATCAACAGCAGCAGCAGCAGCAGGAGGAGGAAGAGACAGGGGAAGAAAATGACCTGGATGATTTAAAGTTTTATACAAATCAAATTTATCGAATCATTAAGCCTGTTGTTGCATGTATTATTCTAAGTATATTCTGGGTCAAGGTGGGCTTTAGTCAAACAAGTGATTACAGGTAAGTAAAATGCCAAGTGTTTTTGATGTGTGTGATGTTGAGTTCTTTTTTGTACAACAAAACCTGATAGTCCCACAAGAACCAATTATGTTTCATTGGGTTCATCCGCCAGCACGAGTGGATCCTCTTCATCAAGCTCCTCCTCATCAGGCATTGGTGGTTCATTTATCAATGCGGCCATCATCATCGGTCAAATCATTGCCGTCACTGTGGTGATTGTATTTCTATTTCGAAAAGGATGGATTAAAGTGTTGATTGGGTTTTTTATGATTGTGGTATTGATGCTGTTGGGCTTTATGACATATCTTTTACTACTCAACTTGATCCAGGTGTTTTTTATACCACTCGATTACATCACCATGGTCTTTGCATTGTGGAATTTTGCGATGGTTGGTTTGGTATCCATCTTTTGGAAGGGGCCGCTTTGGTTACAGCAGTCGTATCTGACCATGATGAGCTCACTTATGGCGTTTTCTTTAACGGGCTTGGAGCAATGGACCACTTGGATATTGTTGGGTTTACTCGCCATTTGGGGTAATGTATTGAGAAGATGTTTTTTTTTGTTTTTTTTTTGTTAACACATTTATTTTAGATTTGATTGCAGTTTTATGTCCGTTTGGTCCACTCCGTCTATTAATCGAAAGTTCACGAACACAGCAAAAGGAAGTGCCCGCACTACTCTACTCGGTGAATGCAGTGTGGTTTATGATGGCATCTACAGACCACCTCCGATTATCATCAAGCATGCTTGGTACCAATGATACCATCAATTTACTCGGCAGTTCAACCGACTCATTGACAACAAAGCCAAAAAATACGATACATAGACAATCAAGGCACTCATTGGCCATGTCAAATAGGATGAGTCGGGATGGGTTTATGAGATTAAGGGATGATAGTGAACAGTCGATGAATCATGATATCCGGGCACATTCATCAGCGCCACCAACGCCATCACCGCCATCACTACCACCTCCTCCTGAAAATAGCGATTCGTCAGAGCCCGATGAAGATGATGGTAAATAGTTGACCTTTGAAGAAAAAAAGACATGGACGGGGATGATAGAAACTGACATTGATTATATTAGCTGAAAGAAGTGGATTAAAGTTGGGCTTGGGTGATTTTGTATTTTACAGTGTGTTGATTGCACGAGCAGGTAAATAGTGAATCAGAGGGAGAGGGAAAAAAAAAAAAAGGCTAACTCTATATATAGCCATGTATGATTGGATCACAACGGTATGCTGTACAATTGCCGTATTGACAGGTCTAACAGCGACGATTTTCTTATTGGCGATTTATAAAAAGGCATTGCCTGCTTTACCAATCTCGATTGCCTTTGGTATATTATTTTACTTTGTAGCAAAAACTGTACTTGTTCCATATATCAGCGCACTGTGTGTGTTTGGCATGGTTGGACTCTAGATACCCCCCCTCTCTTTTTTTTTTTCTAATACCGTCCTCTGTATTGATATAGATTATTATTATATAAAAAGTACAATTAATTATACACTCGAAACTGACCATTTAAAAGTTGTCACGTTTTGAACAAGTCACATTATTCTTATTTATTCCATTTGAATGCGTGTTTTTTCTCTTTCTCTTTCTCTCTTGCTTTCGAAAAAAAAAAAAAAGGTGCAGTGTTTATTTTATTTACTATTTGGAAAGGAAAGGAAAAGATGTAATGATGATTCAAATTGTATCACTTTTTATTATAATCTGAGAATGCCATTTGGGCAATTAATGAATATACTCTTAAATCTTCTCTCTGAGCATCTTTCTTTTTCCTTGTTTCTATTTTATTGATGATGTTGTTATTGGTCCAACTAATTATAATCTCTCTCTCTTTTTATTTATTTATTTAGGCACCTATATAACCTATATAATATTTCTTCATTTATTTTTAATAATAAATAAAAGCACATTTGCAGTATACACTTTAACTAACTAATCTTATAATGAATTACAAAGTATAAGTATGAATTACTCGTATAAATGGAATATCACAATATTCTTTTTTTTATTATTATCATGTCAATAACGCGTAGATAATGATCAACTACTTTGATTTGTTTCCATTTCATTTTGACTTCCCACCCCAAAATTAGTTTCCACGCAACAAGTTGAATTCGATCAAGAATTTGTTTTTCAAAAAATATTTATACATTAAAAAGTTATTAAATTTTTGTTGTTTCCAATGAAACTCTTTCTTTCCTTCCTTCCTTCCTTCACGCTGTTGTTTACTTGCGAGAACTTCTCTTCTTCATCTTGGGAGATTGCTTCTTTTGGCTCAAGTTAAGATGATGATCAGGGATCCAAGACTGATCGAGAACCATATCACCCTTTTCATCACGGTGAGTGGGACGTTCAGCAGGCTCACTAGCCTTCTTGGCCTTCTTAGCATTCTTGGGAGCGGCAAAGAAAGCTTCACGGATAACATAAGCAACACCGGCAGCACCGGCAAGGAGAACAGCATAAAGAGCATAACTATAGTTACGGAATGAGTAATCCTTCCCGTTATCATTGTTATTTCTACTTACAGTTGAATATCAAACCAAGAACCTTCAGGGTCAGCAACAGTGATGGTGCCATTATAACCAACAAGACGGGATACCTTATCCTATATATTATTAGTGGTATAAGCAACCGCAATTCACACGCTTTTGCCTCACAAAAAAAAAAACTTGCCTCGAGCAATAAATCGACATAGACGGTCAAACCGAGTTCTCCAGGAGCATACTCAGAGTAAAAGTTGTAAGGAATCTGAGTAGTGGCACCAGCAGCCAACGCCTTACCATAGCGAGTGGCAGTCAACTATGTGAATTGTCATGTCAATTACTTTTTCTCATACAAGAATAGTTCAACTTACGTTACGAATAGGCTTGGAGTAGTCTTCAGACTTGAAGACTTGGCCAGAGACAGCAACAACGGTGTAAGGTGTCTTTTCATTGTTGGTAAGATCCAACATGACATTGTTACGCTGACCATTGATGATCACTAAAGTAGATGATGCACACAAATAATGACTTAGCGCACATGATATACAAATAATTCAACGGTATTCAACAACTTACAGCCAAAGGGATTATCAGGGAACTGAGCAGTGACCTCAATGTTAGTATAGACAGGTTCTTCCTGTGCAGATACTTGACACGACGTTAATAACACACGCGTCTCGTGTTCCTTTTGCTTTTACTTACCGAAAACTGCACACAATACAAGTACAAGAGCCCAAACAGATGCAAACTTAGCCATCATTACAAAAACAAAACTTTTTAAAAAGAGGTAAAAGGGTAAAAAGAAACAGAAAGAAAATAAAAGACCAAACACGATATATATATTTGGACAAATATTACTGGTTTACTTTTATTCAAATTACGCTTTTTACCATGTCGCACCAAGGGTTTCATGGGAGAACAAATCAATATCATTGTACACACACACAGAATCGCCATATCTGTTTTGTTATCGTATCATATCAGCTATTTATTTACAGTCTGTATAAGCAACCCGACGACTGGCTAGTTTGGCTCTTGTTCCATGTCTTTATTAGTAGCAACGAGCAAATATATTCTGGATAGATATCTGTACCATGTATGCATTGCTATTACTATCATTACAATGACCGTTACTCTCTAATGTCCTTGATTGATATTGACTGTGGTCTTCTTCGTTAGTGTTTGCTGAACAGTCACCAGGATACCATTTTTTGATCAAACCTGTCACCTATTTTATTTTTATTTTATTTATTTATTTATTTTTTTTTAAAGAAAGAAAAAAAAATTAATGAATCCAACAATCAATAATCTCAATGTAAAAGAAGAAGAAGAATGCAACACTAAACAAGTAACAACCAAGCAAAACATAAGCAAAGACATGTTGGAAACTGAATCTTCATTAGAACTGATTGATACGAAAAGAAAAGGTACCTTTTTTTTTTTTCTTGTAAAAGCTTTCTTTCAGTAGCTAAAGTACTTGTTATTCAAAAACAAGACAGAGAAATAGACAAGCACATAACAACATCCTCGAAATATCTTGATGAACTGTTAGGAGGAGGTGTTTCTCTTGGAAAACTGACTGAAATATGTGGAAACTCAGGCAGTGGAAAATCATCGTTATGGTATATCGCACACACACTTTTTTATTCACTAAATACATTGAGACTTATTGTATTACATAGCTTTCAATTGGCTATCAATGTACAATCACCAGGCTTAGATGGAGAATGCATTTTTATTGATACAGAAGGCTCATTTCATATCAAGACAAGTGACAAGGTACACCTCTTTCGGGTGCTTAGTTATGCAGAGCTACTCGCACTCATTCACCAGTTAAACGACATCCTGGTGGCCTATCCCAAAGTAAAGCTCATCATTATCGACTCCATTGCCTATCATTTTAGATTGAATACACTTGAGTATGGGAAAAGACCCGTTTTATTGGCGTGGATTGCACAGACACTCGATGCTATTGCGCAAAAACAGGGCATTGGGGTTGTCACGACAAATCATGTTACAAGAGAGAGCCAGGATGGTCCATGGATACCTTCATTGGGTCCGTTTTGGGGTCGATTCTTTACTAATCGACTCTTTTTGTATCGTCGTCGTGGTGGATTGTTTGGTTATCTTTACAAGTCTCCGTATGAAAAGGAGATTCAAACTGTTCAGTTTTGTATAAAGGTAAACTCACATGTCATCATGCTCTTTATTTTGTTTCAGATTTTTGTTGTTGTTGTTGTTGCTGTTATTAACCTAAAAATAGGATTCAGGCATATCTGATCCAGACTATGAACAGCTAGTGGACTTGAATGAAAAGCATGACATCGATCGGAAGATGAAGGAGGCTTGGGAAGACATTATAAAGAAAAAACAACATAAAGAACAAGAGCAAGAAGGGTCAACAAACCCTGAAATGGACAGCATATGGGAAGACCATATATCGGATGAAATATTATATGAATTACCATCCCAACCCATGTTATATGAATTTAATGAAAATGACGACGATACAACGAATAGCATAGGTAGTGTCGATACTACAAAGCTCATAACAGCAGATGATGATGATGATGATGATGAAATACCCAATTGCATACCCCAGCTTTCGTTATTATTATCTTCATCACCGCCTACAACAGTGGATGAGGATATATATTCGACGCTACTTGACGACGATGATGACCAGGATATAACATTCATCCAAAACGACACTTCTCAGTTTGAGGACCAAATTTTGTCAAAGAGAAAACGAAGCAAAGACTATTTTACAACATATAATAATAAAACCGATTGTGAGGTTCTAGAAAATTTCTAGAATCTTACAAAACATGTATAGAAGAAAAAAAGAAATAGGATTTTTTATTTATTTTTATTATAGGATACATTTATTCGTGTGCATTTTTTTTTAAAGCTTAAATTGAATAACCAGATAAAGTGTACTCTCTTTCATAATAGGGCATAAATAGATACATAATAGCCAAGTAAGGTAGCGCTGTTTTTTTTAGAGCTTATAAAACCATGAATTGGATAAGAGTCAAAAATATTTCCAGTGTGTGTGTGTGTGTGCCTATCCACACCCCTTTGATATTCTACAAAGTATAATGAGTTAATATGTTTGATATGACAACCATGATTTTATATTTACATATTCCTCCCCTTTTTACATTTTGTGCCAGAAAAAAAAAAGATGAAAAAAGAAGAGAAAAGGAAGGAATGAAAATAGACTTTTTTATCATGTATACCTCTTTTTTTTTATTTTTTTTTTTAGTTTATTTATATATAGAAAGGATAAATACAACTGCAAACAAGCGCAATGTTTATATACTACTTGAAATTGTTTCTAATTTCATAATTTACAGATGTGAATAAGATTAAAATAAGAAGCTTGCAGCTGAGAATTTTTTGTTAAAACATATGCAATGGACATTTCTTTCCTATTCAGGATCGTTTCCGGTAAACACTTTCTTGATATGATGAGGCTCGTTCTCATTGTCAATAGATGATATCGTAGATCCTTGATCTGTAAAGTAATCATATCCGTTTGTCATTTGGAATTGGAAAGGAAGAACTTGGTAATCTAAGCATGTATCATCATCTTCTTCTTCATGTTCATCCTCCTCCTCCTCTTCTTCTTCTATAATGACCTCTGTTGGTGTTGTATTGACGAGTGGAAAACTAGAAGAATATGGACTCCCACCCTTCTTTGGAGCGGCCTTATTCTTTTTCCGAATAAAAGGTAATGTAAGTTGACGACCTAAACGCTTCAAAGGGTTTCTTTTCTTCTTTTTTGATGTCATGGCTGCGCTTTTCCGATCATTGTTGGAGTCTGATTTTTCATTGCTGCTGCTACTGGCCTGTGCTGCATTTCCTGCATCCCCCAAGTCTATTCCTTCTTCATCATCAAACTTGTACATGCCTTTGAGACCCTCTGTCGAATCATCGATTTCAAGATCCTCTTTGCCCATACTTTGGAACTGTAATTCACCCCCGGATGCATGCTGAAGCTGAATAACAGATAAATGTCGAACGCTTCTTTTGCGGGTCATCTTGCTAACATAGGGGCGACTGACCGACTTTTCGTTGCTACTATACAATTTTGGTAATAGGTGACGAACACGTTCATGCACCATGGGAACCGGTAATTCTGCATAAAAGGCAGGGTCACCGAATTTAAATCCAATATTGTCGTTCACTCTTCCCTTCTCAACGGGCATCTCGATCTTTGGGCGATAAAAGTAGACATGTCGATCGTATCGGTGCTTACACATCATCTTGAAAGCAAGCGTAAGTAGGGGAAGAGGGAGAATTGCAAGAGATGGGATATGTGCACTCTTCATATTGAGTACTCCAATCATGATGAATTGGAAGAGCACGGTGGAGACAAGCAATCGATTAAATAACACACGCCAGATCTGTCCTCCTGTTTCAACACCAGTAACAAATACATACCTTTTTTTAAAGGATGTTTAATAAGAAAATAAATATCGAGATAGAGGCACTTACATTAATAAATATTTGAATACAACAGTTGCTAGCAGAAAATATAATAATGTGAACGGAAGTACCAGAGGTGCAATGATAGAATATAAAAGTCCAACGGTAAAGAAGAATAATAGCACATTGTAATAAAGCGGGTAATCAAAAACTGGGGGTCTTGTGAATTCTAGATATGTAATAATATAATTTTTTTTTATAGCTATTTCGGTTGTATAGTCGTTTTTTTTTTTTTTTTTTTTTTTTTTT
>VCJC01001081.1:4730-17106 GCA_024140195.1 Backusella luteola | reverse complement strand
AAAAAAAAAAAAGAGAGTTTTCAACTCTTCCGAAGCAATATATGGTTTAATTAGCTTTTGTAAGCTTTTACGCATATTACTCCTGCCACAGAAAACTAATAATTTTTTTTTTTTGTATTTTAAGAATTTGTGTACAGAGCAGGGGTTTTTTTTTGATCAAGATTGATAGGAAATCAAGGATTACCAAGATCAGCATTGATTACATCCCTCCCTCTTTTACGTGACTACAACGATTTCCCATCATATGGCATATCAAAACAATAAAAATTATCCTTTGTTGTTTCGCAAAAAAAAAAAAAGCTAATCCCTTTTTTTATCTTAAATCATCTATAAAAAAAATAGGTCAGCTGTACATTTTGTCATGGACTAATATAAATACACACTGTATATTCGTTTTTCATTTTGGATTCCTTCTTTTTATTTATTATTGTCCACTTTAGATAAGCCCTCTTTTTTCCTCTTGCTTTAATATGACTGTATCCTTGACAGCAGAGACGGTCTCCCATTATTTACCTTTATCTGGTCAATTACCCGCTATCCAAGGACGTATCATTAATGTAACACATCAGATACCCTATAATATTTTACGATCTCACTCGAACGAGTATTCGAGCGAGTTGCCAGTTTCACCACCACGCTCGCCCCGAACAAATCAATCAGAGGATCCGGTTGCTGCAGCTCCTATTTCAAAGCTAGCTAGACACCATCGTCGAGGTGTTACCCTAAGAATGAAGTTCCATGCCGCTGACTGGACGGTGGTTGAGCGCAGAGGACACCAGGCTCTGTACGCAGGTCTCCAAAGTTTGCGTAAGGATTACGAAACTATTCACATTGGCTGGACGGGACCCATTCGTGAACAGACCACCCGAAAGCCAGTCACAAAGGTGGAGATGCCAGACAGGGTGAAATTACAATCCCTCTTATGGGAAACGGGTCATATCGTACCCATCTTCTTGGATGAAAAGTCCCACGGTCACTATGAAGGTTATTGTAAACAAGGTATGATGGTGGAGGTAAAAGGGAATGAAATGGTATTGTGAATGCTGATGCGATATTGTAAATAGTGCTTTGGCCAGTCTTTCATTATCTTGTCCAAACTTCCTCAAGTGATTCCAGAGCTGAAAAGAAGAATTGGGATGATTATGTTGCGGTGAACCAGCAGTTTGCCGATACTGTTATTGATCACTATCAACAAGGAGATATTAGTAAGTACATATAAGAGTGGGGTGCATGTAACATGCAAAAACGCTATATTAACTGGTGGATGCAAGTTTTCATAAATGACTATCATCTGTTGCTGGTACCTGAGATGATTCGCAAAAAGTTACCCGATGCTGCGATTGGTATATTTCTTCATGCCACTTTTCCAAGTTCAGAGATATTCCGATGTTTAAGAAGTAAGTTTGTGTCCTGATAGAAGTAGAATAAAATCTAATTGTTTTTTTCAAATTATACTATATATAACAGCCCGAAATAGAATCTTGGAAGGTATCCTGTGTGCTAATTTGGTTGGTTTCCAGGTATGAGAGAACCCCCAATTTATTCTAATTACTTTATTATTGATTTAATAAGAATGAAATAATAATACATTTAATAGACTTACTCTTACGCACGTCATTTCATATCTTCCTGTACACGTGTCCTGGGCTGTGAAACAACTCAGGTAGGCGTTAATTACAATGGCCAAATGGTGTCTGTGGGTGTATTCCCCATCGGCGTTGATGCGATCCGAGTCAATCAATTTTGCAAACAACCTGGCGTACAACCAAAGATGGATGCTATTCGTGACATGTATTCTGGTAAGAAGATCATTGTTGGTCGAGACAAATTGGACAGTACAAAGGGTATTCTTCAAAAGTTGCATGCGTTTGAAACATTTTTGAAAAACTACCCTGAATGGCAAAACAATGTTGTGCTGATCCAGGTTGCAACACCAACCTTTGGTAATTATTCTAAATTGGAGGCCAAGATCTCAGAAGCTGTTAGTCATATCAATGGTCTTTATGGTTCACTTGAATTTACTCCAGTCCACTACTTTCATCAAGATATCGATCGTGACGAGTACTATGCTATGCTCTCGGTTGCTGATCTTGCATTGATCACTTGTAGCAGAGATGGTATGAATACAACATCTTACGAATATATTTTGTGTCAACACAGGACCCAGCAAGGTTCACTCATCCTGTCTGAGTTTGCTGGTACCGCTGGCTCATTAAGTGCCGCCATCTTGGTGAACCCGTGGGACTATGCGGATGTTGCACAAGCCATACAAGAAGCACTGACGATGACCCCTGAGGACAAGGTCACTCGTCACGAGGTATGTTTTTTTTTTAAAAAAAAAAAGGTCTCCCCATGTCTTAAAATTATTCAAATAGCAACTCTATAAACATGTCACGAGCCGCACTGCTGAATATTGGGCTCATTCATTTATCAAGCAATTGGTCTCTGTTAGTGAACAAAAAGATTTCCAATCTCATGCCACTCCTCGTCTTGACATTGATAGACTTGTTGAAAGATACAATACTTCCAAGAAGAGAATCATGTTCTTTGATTATGATGTAAGTAATAAAATCATTGTTGAGAGAAGGTGGATTTAAATTGATCGGTTTACCTTTTGTAATTAGGGTACGTTAACACCCATCGTATCTGTCCCGTCAGACGCTACACCTTCGCCTGAAATGCTAAAAGCTCTCAACACCATCGCTGAGGATCCGGCCAACACGGTCTGGGTTGTATCAGGACGCGATCAAGCCACATTAGACTCCTGGTTAGGTTCTCATGTTGACAATCTTGGACTAAGTGCTGAACATGGATGTTATATCAAAGAACTTGAATCGGATCAATGGAAGAGCATTGTGGACGATATCGATATGAGCTGGAAGGCAGATGTGACTAAAATCTTTGATTACTATACGGAAAGAACTCAAGGTAGTTTGGTGGAACATAAGAAGTCCTCCATCACCTGGCATTATCGATTAGCTGATGCTGAATATGGGTAAGAGATAGATATATCATTGAATGTATATACATGTATCTAACTTGAATATTACTTGGAAATCACTTATAGCGCTTTCCAAGCAAAAGAATGCCAAAACCATCTTGAAAACGCAATTGTATCCAAGTTCCCTGTAGAGATTCTGGTTGGTAAAAAGAACCTAGAAGTAAGACCCATGTCCATCAATAAGGGCGAGATTGTCAAGCGTATACTTGCAAAGAATCCAGACGCAGACCTGATCATCTGTGCTGGTGACGATAAGACGGATGAAGACATGTTCCGAACATTGAGTGCGATTCATAAAGCCAATGGTACCACTGATAACCTCTTTTCAATCACAGTTGGTCCTTCTGAAAAGAAGACACATGCCAACTGGCATGTTAACACACCACAACAGATTATCCATGTTTTGGAGACACTAGCAAATCAATTATAGAAATGCTTTAATTTTATTTATTTTTTATGAAATATATATAAATACTTTTTTTTTTTTGTTTTTTTTAATAATAATAATAAAAAGAAAAGAATACAGGCTTCTTTTGTATTCTTCACCTACTCGGCAAAAGTCTCTTATTAATGCAGCATTGTCCTTGAATTGAGAATATTCGCCATTTATGGAAAATGAAGTCACAGTATTATATTTCTATTATTTTACAGCCTCTCCAATACTTCAACTTTGTTTGCAGTTGCAATTGTTATAATGAATATAACATCTTTATTCATTTCGCTCTTATTTCTGCTTAATTTAGGTAATGACATTAGTAAGGTCATTCGAGTTTTTTCTAACCTTATTACTATTGTTCTATAGTGAAGACAGATGACATTGCAACAACCCTATACCCTTATATTTATACTAATCTTAATAATTGGCCCTGTGTGAGATTGCTTAACGCCACTGATGCCATTGGTTGTCACTGTAATAACTCCAAGTGTATCATTAATAAGCTATAGGACTAAAAAAATAATTACTACCACTACTATTATTCTTAAAAGCATTAGAAAAGAAAACGGGCATTTTGTACGAACTCGAGACACAGCAAGATGTATCGCAGTTCATTCAGTCCTCACGATCAGGCGACTATGCTATTGTTCTTCCCTATCAACTGCTCAACAAAGCCAACCTACAAGCACTAAGCTCAACCAATCGTATTGCAGGGCTCATAGTTATTGTTGACAATGGAACGTCCGCGTCACCTGATTCGCCCTGTCCTAATTGCGAGTTTGGACTCTACGACGATCCTTATACATGGAATCCAACGGCACAAAGTCTTATTCAAGCCAACTTTGATTTTCCTATTTTTGCTATTCGACCCAGTGATCCCACTGCGGAGTTTGTCTATAACTTCATCAATGCAGTAAGTAAGCTTGACAGCTTTTGAGCTCTTCTTTTTTTTTAATAATCCTCGATTTAGAGTGTATCATTCAACAGGGAAAGAAGCTATACTCAATATCCACTCAAAGCAATGGATTTTGAGTTGTTTATGTGGGCGGCCGTAAACTCGGCCACATGTCTTAGAAGAGGTTGGTGTCAGGTTGTAGGCGGTTTCTCTGTCTTCTCCACCCCTTCCATGGACATGGCGGCAGATGATAACAAACCAATCATGGTTGTATCCGCAAACATGGATAGCCGTTCGCTATTCCATGATTTAACTGTAGGCGCTACCCAGGATGTTTCGGGTTTGGTCACAGTATTGGCGATTGCAGAGACTTTGAGTAGAGTAAGAGCTTTTTTTTTTCTAGAGATGATGATGATGATGATGATTTTAATCTTGATATTTCTTAGGCTCCTGTTGGACTGGAAAGCCTTCCAAAACATATCCTTTACACGTTGTTTACAGCTGAATCATGGGGATTTGCAGGTTCACAAAGATTTGTTGACGCAATCTCTACACCATTTGAATGCACGAATGCCACAAGAGCGGTATCTTGTCCATACTCAAATGCACCGTGCACCTTTCCTTGCGTAAGGGATCTTCACTTCACTAAAGTCAACTTTGATAAGATTGAATCTATACTGGAATTCCAGTCTGTGTCTGGTATCAATTCTAACTATACAAACTATTATGTGCATGTGGATGATAGCAAAAAGAACCAGTCGCTTGCAACTTCTCTCACAAGCCAAAACCTGACATTGGCCTCTTCTGATGGAGTGGAGCGTCGATTACCTCCGAGTTCTGCAATGAGTTTCCTAAAGAAGAATATAAACATTGAAGCGGCCGTTGTTACAGATTATCGATCAGAATTAGGCAATTTATACAACAGCGATCTTGATTATGCGGCACCATCTACAGAAAGCATCTGCTCTCTTGTTAATAAGACTGCAAAGATTATTTATCAGCAGGCCGGTGGAAACCAATCAGAATTGCTGTCAGCCAATTGCACACTTGTTTCGACCATGTTTGATTGCCTTGTTTCAAACTTTTCTTGCCCCTTTATGCAAAATTATTTCAATGGTAAAGTTACAGTATATACCTGCTGCAATGATGCATTGACACTTTCTTTTCCTAGTGAGTAAAATCGAGTACACAAGTCATTATTCCTCTGTTCTATCGTTTGATAATCCTCAACCTCAGCTGGTTGAAAGATTCGTGTTCAGTTTCCTTAGTGATATGACAGGGCGTGTTAGATCGGGATCCAGCTGTCAGACCATCAAGGATTGCCAAACTGGTGAATATTGTATTAAATCACAGTGTATATCAACAATGACAACATACCATGAGGCCTATGGAACAGGACTTCAATATGATGAAGCAACGGGAATAGTAAATGTGGTTGATCCTAATAAAGGAACATGGACAGAAAGCACGTAAGTTGTTTACAATCTGGATGGTGTGTATAAATATCTAAATATTATTGGAATGTATTAGATGGGACGATCCTGTTGTCAGAACATTCCTCGTTACATCCAAGCGCACTCAGATCATGGAACTTATGGTTGGGCTTGCATGGACAATCATCAGTATCGTCACTGTCCTCTTTGTTAAGCGCTATTTGAAAAAGACATTAAAAACTGAATAGTAGCATGCAAACATAATTTGTCGTTTGAAACATCTGTCATAATAAATGGGGGAGTGATGATTCACTCTAGAATACTTAATGGTACATTATTAATTATAGAATTCTCAAGAGAGCAAGCTATAATTCATCGCGATTTACCATGTTTACAAATAAAATTATTAATTTTCATTTAAATATTTTTCCATTTTAGACTCCTGTTAAATTAGTTGATGGCTTCTTTATACGCGATCCATCATTAAAGAACATGAGGATGTACGTTTTTCCCCAAAGATTTATCCATTCTAACTTTAATATGCTCAGATGCACGAAAATAATATATTCTTAGCATGATAATTTTAATCTCGAAAAAGAATGAACTCGTATCTTTATTAAATCACTGATACGCTAAAATCTATTGGGTACATAACGGCAATCGTTAATAAAGAAAGGGGCCCATTCAAATTAAATCACACATTTCTCTGATATTAGAAATCAACTACTGAATTCCGCAACATGGTATTTTGGGAATAAAGCATAAACATTAAGGCGGTTACCGTCATGGGTTGATCTGTTAGTATTGGCCAATATACAAGCAGATATATGGTATCTGTATTCGATACCGTCACTTTATAAACCAAGTTTTCGGTTCTCAACGACAGGCTATTCATATTTGTGTCTTTATTCGTTGTATTAGTGATATGCCGTCAAGCGTGCCATAAATGAAATTTGGTTACTTTTGATACTCAAAATGACAAAAGAGGGCTATCCAGGTCACGTTCTCTTTTGCCAGAGTAACATTTTCTGCCAAATCGATATCGTTTCGGCATAAGCAGATCGGTTATAATACAAGAATCATTTGTATCGAGTCCCATTATATAAAAGTACATCTATAGAAAATGAGATCAATATCTATCGAACTTACACAAACTAAGTATTCAGCTAGATGATTGGTCTGAGTAATAACGGTAAATAGCATTAGTGATGATAATTGTGGAGAAACGCCAGGTCGGTGACAGAATTCTAGCCACGCATGTGAATTTCTATTTTGTTTTAGGTTTTTTGGCTATAAAACAAAACGTTACAACCTTTTTCTTCTTCTTCTTTTTCTTTTATTATTCTTTATACTCATCTCATAACAAAATGCTTAGATCCGCTACTCGATCCCTCGGTTTGATTTCTCGCTCCATTCCCAAGAGGTATATATATATATGTATATTTCTATTTAGACCAAACCATATCTTGCTAAGCGTTCCATAAAAACAACAGAACCTTCACTCAGTCTGCTATTGCACGTAACTTTGCTGGTGTTCCCTCCTCTCTTCATGCCTTTACCGAGGAAGAATTGATGTTGAAAGACACAGGTACGCGTATTTTAACCTTTTTGCATTTTTATTTATTCGTCCCAAAAAACCTTAATTTAGTTGCCAGATTCGCCCAGGAAGTAGTTAAGCCCAAGGTTTTGGAGATGGATGAGAAGGAAAAGGTCGATGCTGATATTATGAAGGCCCTTTTTGAACAAGGCGTAAGTGTTTTGCATTAAATACAAATAATGATTCCTGACTCATTGTGAATAAAGTTGATGGGTATTGAAACTGAAAGTGAATATGATGGTTCAGACTGCTCTTTCACTTCTGCAATCATCACCATTGAAGGTAAAGAAAACCCCATCCATGATCATTTTATGTGTATGTTTACTCATATTTGTGTTAGAACTTGCCAAGGTCGATCCTTCTATCAGTGTCATTTGCGATGTCCAGGTAAAATAAAGCATTTCAAGTTCCGTAGTTCGATTGCAAAATAACATGTGATGATATTAGAACACCTTGGTAGGCACTCTTGTCCGTAAATATGCCAATGCCGATGTCAAGAAGAGATATCTTCCCAAGTTGGCTACTGGCTCTGTTGGTTGTTTCTGTTTGTCAGAGTCTGGTTCTGGTTCCGATGCTTTCGCTCTCCAGACACGTGCCGTTGACAATGGTGACCATTATCTTCTCAGCGGATCCAAGATGTGGATTACTAACTCTGGTGAGGCTGATATCTTCTTGGTCTTTGCCAACGTGTAAGTGAAGATTACATATTGTTTTAAAGGTTTGTTACTTACACTCTTCTTATAGTGACCCATCCAAGGGCTACAAGGGTATCACTTGTTTCGTTGTTGAAAAGGATATGGGTGTACAAGTAGCAAAGAAGGAGTCCAAGGTATGTAAAAAAAAAAAGACTACAATTATCGATTTTCTTGGTGGTTATTAATATCTATATTGGATTTAGTTGGGTATCCGTGCTTCTTCCACTTGTGTTTTGAACTTTGACGAGATCAAGGTACCCAAGGAGAATGTTCTCGGTGAAGTTGGAAAGGGTTACAAATACGCCATTGAAATCTTGAACGAGGGTCGTATTGGTATTGCTGCTCAGATGATTGGTTTGGCCCAAGGTGCTTATGATATTGCCTTGCCTTACCTCTTCCAGAGAAAGCAATTCAACACTTATATCGGTGATTTCCAGGCCATGCAACATCAATATGCTCAGAGTAAGTACATTTGATCATTATATCTGCATTCAAGGCATAAATGTTGATATTTGAATGATTATAGTTGCTGTTGAGATTGAGGCTGCTAGACTTTTGACCTATAACGCTGCCCGTTTGAAGGAGGAAGGCAAGAGTTTCATTAAAGAAGCCGCCATGGCCAAGCTCTACTCTTCCCAAGTTGCTGAACACGCCGCTAGTAAGGCCATCGAATGGTGTGGTGGTGTTGGTTTCACTCGTGAATTGGGTGTTGAAAAGTTCTACAGAGATGCCAAGATCGGTGCCATTTACGAAGGTACCAGCAACATCCAACTTCAAACCATCGCCAAGTTGGTTTCCTCTCAATACAAATAAACTGTAGTAATAGCAATAAAAAAATAATAAAAATAAAAAAGAGCAAAAACATCAAACAATCAAAATATAACGTCCTGCATTAAAAAAACTAAAAAGTAAAATATGATTAACAATATGCATGCTTGCTTTTCTATTTATTATGTAGTATCTCCTTCTCCTATCCCCCTTTCAATTAGCACTCCAAAACCAACATGGCATGACATATTGATGAATCGACATCACGTCGAAAATAAAAAAATGGGCTGAGTTTAAATTTAAAAGTATGCGAAAATGAACAGCAGAGTAAAATGAATATATTTTTGTTGTTTTCCATATTTGTTTTTTTGACCTCTTTTTCGTTGAGATGGATGAGCTTCCCAATGAGATTCTGGATAATATTTTTTCTCGACTTGAACTTTCCAGCAAACTGGAGTCTATGCTTGTCTGCTCTCAGTGGAACAAGGTTATACGTGAAAGCAGTTTACTCCACACGGTTTCCATAAGCAATGTCGGCATGCTCAACGACTTTCTTAAATTGGTTCAATCTGAACCTTCGCGCGGCAGCCAAGTCAAATACTTGCTACTCAACCGGTGCTTTGATTATTTCTTTGATAGAACAGTTTCCTTCAGCCTTTTCCCCAACCTTCAATTCTTCTATTTGGATGTGGAGCATTATTTGTTCTACAGCGACGGCCGTATGCTTGACTTGCCTCCACAACATACCAAGTCATTAAGGGACCAAATTCTACATGTTGCAGACTGCGTCAACTCCAATTTTGTGTGGGATTTATTGGAATCTGGTGTTTGTTCACGTCTCACCACACTCGAATTGAACCTGAAGTTCCATAATGAAAGCCCTGACGATGGTTTTCTATTTCTGCTATCAAATGCACCGGCTTTGAAGAACCTGGAACTACAATGCTTTCGCATGACCATCGAGAGCTTTGAAAAAATGCATTCATACTTGCCCCAACTCGCTTCATTTCGCCTTGTGGATGGCCCATTCGGAATAGTCAACCTTCCCAGCAACATTATACCTGCGGTTTCCATTGAAACGCTGTCTTTATCATTCGGCATGTTTGGATCTCGGTCTATTTACAACTGGTTCCAGTATTTCTGCATGAAGTACCCTTCTTTACTTCACTTCAGCTTTTCAAAGCCATATTCGTTTGTCAACTTGTTTGGAAGAGATGATTTGGAGATGGGGACGGATCAAGAAGGGTTGGTATTGCTATTACAAAGCCTTGGTTCACAACTAAAGTCATTAACACCGGGTCATATACTACTCACGTCAGATTTATTCGAAAAATTAGATGATTCTAGATGCCAAATTCAAAGCCTCGACGGTTTTCTGGATACCAGCCATCTTGTTTTCCAAAATATGGCGCGGTCACCAACCCAATGCGACTATATACAAGTGCTTAAACTACACAATTTGATGATATCCCCTTTTGAATTGCTTAAAGAAATGAGCGTGCTTAAATCTCTAGAATTGAATTATTTTAAACACAATGGAACCCCAACTGTCAGTTTGAATCAACTTTTAGAATCTTGCTCCACTACTCTTGAGATACTCATTATCAAGTCGGCGCAATTGGAATGCAATACCTTATCGACCCAACCATTCTCAATCAAAGAATTGACAATAAATGGCCATAAAATACCTGAAGCGCTTGATAAATTCCTTTTAAAGTATTGCCCCAACATAGACTCTTTGACTTTGGTCGACTGTTTGCCTGATACAGCCAATCTCGAATTATTCGGCGTACAATTATCTCGCTTAAAGTTGGATATAAACGATTTAAATCCTCATGGACATATGAAAGAACCGCACATTGACATTTTGGTAAAAACCTCAACTGACAAACAGCAACATTTCTATTCGGTAGGAGAGAAAATATATTACCGGAATTGCTCAGAGCTCAATCCAAACAGCTATAAACATCTTTTATATAAACACATCACCCCGTCAATATCTCATATAAAACCCACTGGTGGTCCTTTTGTTACAATTGAATGCGCATCCATAAAAAAACTCGTTGTAAATGGTCGATCTACATTATAGCCTACTAAAAAGGAAACTCATTTGCTACACACACTGCTTAATCATTTTTAAAATTATTTAATGGCATAAAATCATTTACAATGCCATCATAATTTGGTTTATATCATAATTTATTAAAAAGCAATCCTACACTTATATACAATAAAAGCATATATATATATATGTACATTTTGATTACTATAGAATTACCAAATGATTTACGTTATGAACACTCTAATGAGAATGAGAGTTGGATCAAATATGGTCAAAAGTTTATAAAGCAATGATGCGAATTTTCTGGTTTCATAGCCTTCCTAATGTATTGGATGTACCTAATCTCATTAAGAAATAGTAGAATGAAACAAGAATTGAAAATGACACAGACCAAAATAACATGTGTGTTGGGAAAAACTTTATTGCAGTTATCATTAAAAAAATGCTTTTTTTTTTCGCAAGTGTGCTTACCCCTGGAGTTAGTTCATTAGGTAATCCAATTGTATGCCATTTAAGTAAATAACATGAGTACAACTTAGCTATTTTTCATTATTCATCAATAAGAACTTGGATTTTCACTCCCAGGGCACTCGTTACTACAAGATACAGTATTCCTGTATCAGTTGTAAAACACTAAATTATCATTGTTATTCTTCTTATGAAATAGCAACATTCTGAAAACAAACTCATTTTCCATAGGCTTTCTGGCGTTCCTAGCCTATCTGTGTTTTTCGGGTGAAGCATACCATGTTTAATGGATAAATGGATATTCCTTTTCTCACTGTTACTGAGGTTTACAGTCGTCAAAGTGTGTACTTAAAAATTCTACTTCAAAATACATAGACCCCACATATATACACCTGTACATGTATTCACCACTACTGTTAATGAGTAAAGCTTGATGAAAGCTTCAGTTTTCAATTTTATTAGAATTTTATCATTTTATTTTTTATTTGGCAAAGTGAAAATTGAAATGTGGGGAATTTTCGATTAGTAACCATATTTGATTGATAAGACCTCACTCACTTGAATATTTGAGTAAGACTTTTTTTTTAAAAAAAAATGGTATCAACAGAGAGATCAGAATTGTTTTTTTCTCAGGAAACTCAAATATCCATTGTGTCAGATCTTCTTTGGCCATTCTTGGAAAATCCTCCGCCAGTTGGTGTATAATTATGGTGCCTATGGGAATAACTAGTTATCAACAAGATCAGGAAAGATACCAAGTCTGGTCTGGTTCATTTACCTCCAGACACTTGACTTATTAGGGTATTATTTGTTACAAATACATTTAAAACAAAGATAAATGAAATGTGCTATTATAATGGATCTTCTTTATATAGTACTAGCCTTGAACTTTTAGATGAAGGTGCTAAAAAGATATTTCAAAGATAATCTTCCAAACATAGCTAAAAAGTGATCCAACTTTGTAACATATTACTTTGTATCAGCTATAAACCGACATTAGTACTTTTAAATTTAGTAGTGA
>VCJC01001070.1:0-32367 GCA_024140195.1 Backusella luteola | reverse complement strand
TTTTTTTTTTTTTTTTTTTTTTCTTCTTTTCATAACGCGTGCTCATAATTTCATACTTATTCGAGTTCTATATAAAGATGCTACTGGATCAGCTTTAAAGGATTCGCTGGGCACAAAATATCTAAATGCATTACTCAATGATATTATAGAGTTATTTCTTGAAAGCAATTGTTCCTCTATCTGGGTTTACGGCAAAACAAGTTGAATAAGGCTATGATGAAGACGGAAAGACTGCTCTCTACTCCAATCGTAGCGCCAATAATGTTGTTGGTGATAATAGAATAATGGTTTTTACGATTTTTACACACTAAAATTAAAACAACCAATGAGTTTATTTGTATTTGTTAGAATTATAAAGCAAAGGCAATCATAGCAAGCAGATATATATTATTTACCATAATGCATAAATGCAATATGGTTATATGAATGAATCGAAATGCTTGCTGTATCCATCTATATTTGCGAAGGCAAAGAGGGAGAACAAAGTTATAAATCAACATCATGGTTGCAGAAACAAACGAGCGAAAAATAAAGCCCATTCAATATCTCTTCCTCCACAATGTGACTATATATGATAACATGATATCCAATTAACAGTAAACCATTTTGATATATAAGAAATAAGCAACTGAAGTTTTGGTAATCTCGAGTTCGAAATAACCTTACAAAGACCTGCTGTGCTCTCTCATTGGCCAACAAGGATGCTTCTAAAGCCTGAATTGCACATTCACCAATCATATTTTAATTAAATGTGTGACTGCTGCTATGACAAAAGTACAATTTGAATTCGACAATCTTCTTTTTTTTTTTCCCTTTCTCTAGTGAACTGTAATAGTTTGTTGATAAAAATGGGTAAGTAAATAAATCGAGTTAAATAAAGACATTCTAATAGTCGGTTATACTAGATTACCAAAAAGCCATGCTAGAAGAGCTCATGTCTCAATATGTAGACGTTGATAATAAAGACTTTTGGGATGATAGTGTATGTAAACACATACACGCACTTATGAATGCTAAAATTAACATCAATCTGTTATAGATTTGTAAACATTACATTGTGGCCTTTTGTCCTTCACAATTGTTTACCAACACAAAGTCTGACCTTGGTAAAGTATTTAGTATTGTAGATGTATAATATATTTACCAACCTGTTGATATGTTTTAGGCGCCTGTGATAAGATTCATAATGATCGATTAAAGGAGCGCTACCAAAAGTCCAATGATAAGCATAAATACCCCTATGAAGCTGAATTTTACGATTATCTTAATAAGCTTATATCAGATCTCTCTAGAAAGATTCGTCAGGGTAATGGCAGACTCAACATACAATCTGATGATAAGGTAAGTGTTTTTGTATTCTATGCAGCCGTGTTCTCATCATGTTTTCACTTAGATGGCAGAGATTCGCAAAGAAGAGAGAGAAGAAAAAATGGTTCTCTTGGACGTTAAAATCAAGGAGCTCTTACAAAAAGTAGAAGAGGCTGGGGAAGAAGGACGTGTGCAAGAAGCTGCGGATATGCAAAAAGAGGTCGAGAATCTTCAAGAAGAGTTGACTCATATTAAAGAGGTATCTTTTTTTTTTTTTTTTTTCTTTTTTTCTTTTTTTCCTTTTCCTTTTCTTTGTGTGTATGTGTGTTTTTTTTGGGTATGGTTTTTAGATGATATTTAATTATTTTGAGTAAAGAATACCGATGGCACCAACAAAGCCGAAAAACGCATGGAGGTAAGTTGTGATTCGTAGTTGTTACTGCGAAACATTCTAACGTATCATTCATTTGCGTGTAAAGGTATGCGATGTATGTGGTGCTTTTTTGGTAACAAATGACTCATCAGATCGATTGGAAGCGCACTATCAAGGTAAACAACATCAAGGCTATTTAAAGATTCGCGATACGATTGAACAGATGAAGGTAAATGATGAAACGCAATGCTGTAGTCTGGTTATTTATCCCATTTCTAGCAATCGCGCCAATTTAATAATAACAATAATAACAATGGCCGTCAAAACTATTCTCGTCAGCGCTATGATTACCATGATCGCCGTGACGGAGGTAGGCAAAGAGATTATCGTCGTTATTCTGACCGAGAACGTGGATATAACAGGGACAGACACTCTCATCGCGACAGACGCGAAGAGGATGACTTTGCAAGCGAGGCTGATCGTTACAGTAGAAGATCACGTCGCGATTACGAGGAGCGTCGCTCAAGATCTCGCTCCCCAATGAGAAGATCTCGTTATGACTAAGTTGCTAAAGTCCTCTTGGCTTCTTTTTTTATTTTATTTTGTATGCTGTAATCGACGTAGGTGAATTTCACAATTTCATTATTATCAAAATAAAGTCAATCTTGTCTCTGAGCAAGCGTATAATAAAGGAATAAATCATCTCTTATGATGACAACGCAAGTCATCTCATATTAGTAATGATACGATGAGGGAAACCACCTCGACGAAAATAGTTTATCCGAGGAGTGCGTGATTTCATGGCCCTTTTCTCCGTGATTGGATTTGAGCTTCCGTATTTTTACTATTACTATTATTATTAATACTATTTGTAAAAGCACGCACTAAATAATACATATATCCATGCACTTGTTTATAACCATCATCCTCGTTTCGATTGATACACTGCTCCAAGTGTAATAGCGATGGCAATGTGTGTTATCCATGTGTGTGCGTGTGTGCAAAACGTATCCAAACCAAGGCATCATCATCAGCATCATTTTTCACGTGACCAGTATTATTTTTTTCTTCCTTTCCTTCTTTTTTTTTTCATCTCGTTTTTTGTTCACTGGTTTATTAGTTGGTTATTATCATACTTATCACATATATAACACACACTCATATATATATACATAATAATAATATAATAATAAACTATTATTATTATATCTCCTTGTTATTAATATATCACTTTATATTTTACTTCACACATACACCCCCTTATTATATATATAGTTATATTTGGATAGATAAGAGTAGTAATAATAGCCACCACCACAATGAACCAACATATATGCCATCGTGATCTCCTAATACCCAATATCCTTACAAAAGGGCTCTCTACAGACCCCAACCTCTACGCACTGCATAGCAATACGAAGTGCAAGCCACAGTCAACTGCGCCCAGTCGCTTTGCGTATGTGGAAGCCATTGTTGGTAAGATACAAAGCAATATCTTTATTCACTTGAATTCACATTATATTCTAGATATCAACGCACTTGCTATTGAGTCCATTTGGAATAACATACCTTTAGAGTCCCGAGTATCGCCGGTCGTACCATTGCGGACTTTTATCCAAGAAGTGCTAAAGAGATCCAGAACAACCTACTCTACGCTCCAAACAGCGCTGTACTATTTGTTCCGTGCAAAGACAGCCATTCTTCGACACTTGACGAGTGAAACAATCAAGAACCAGGCGTATGTGAGTTGCGGAAGACGCATGTTTTTGGCTAGTCTTGTGGTGGCATCCAAATTTGTCCAAGATAAAACTTACCGTAATTCAGCCTGGGCAAAGATTGCTGGTTTACCCATCTCAGAGATAAATATGGCGGAACGATGCTTTTTACAATTATTGGACTACCAGCTCTACATTGACCAAATCACCTTTGACAGTTGGCATCGTCAACTTCACCGCCATTCCCAAGCACACATGGAAGGACTACCTATCTCAATACACGATTTAGACTATCTTTCATTCGCTCCTCCCTCACCCCCTTCACCCATCATTGAATATAACAATACAAGCATGTACGGTTCCGACTCACCTTGCCCGCCTCCCTCTTTATCTGCCTCTAGCTCCATCTCTTCTTCGCCTGCTCTGACACCACCGCTAGCAACTAAGCGCAAATTGGAAAGCATAGAATCCTTTATGAATAAGAAACATTGCCGTCTGTGGCAGTGAAGACTCTATCTACATATCTCTTAAAAAACCATACACACACACACACATTTCATTCGTTCGTTCATTTTTCAACTTAATAATAATAATAATAATAATAATAATAATAATAATAATAATAATAATAACAATAATAGCCATAATAGCAATAAAATATGTTATGTATTATAAATTGCCATGACACACAAGTTCATGTGTTGACAAAATGAACTTATGGGCCAATGAGAATGCCCGATTTTATTCTTGTGTGCAAGTTCCCTCCTTCCTCCTTTTTTTCTCTCTCTCTTTTCAACTCCTTATTGTATGGTAGATTCCAATTGTTAATGAGTGCGAATGAACATCTACGTCGTCCTAGTTGTAGACGACTTATTTGGGTGGCATTTACCAATCTACTAACGTTTATTGTTCCTGATATATTCCTTCGTCATGTAGTTAGACTGACTACATCAGGTAACTCTATTTCTTGCTAGTGCTATTATTAACATTATAGGCTCATCATCTTCGTATTAGCTTCTCGTAGAGCTTGGAGAGAAAAAGTCGCCTTGTTTTTTTCCTTTATTTTCCTTGCTGCTTTGTTTTGCTTCTGGTTGGAATATGTTTCACTCTTTTTTTGTGATCCACAGAAGCCATTAGAATACAGCTATGTCTTTTCAAACGAGTCAAAATATGCAGCCATTAATGGAAAAGCAGTGAATTGGACTCGTTATATCGGCACTTCGGACATTGCAGACTTTGTGAGCAACAATCCTCACCGCGACCTTTCGGCCATGTTTCCTAAATTTATGCTGTTGGATCGTTCTTCAAGCGATGGGTCATATCCAGACGACATTTTAAACCAATGCATTTACAATCAAAATAAATCGGCACAAGCTGATGCATGGCTCACTCATCGCTTAACAAAAGACCCCGGCTATTCATATGTCAATAAGCAGCTGGTGAGCTGCCCGCTTCCTGGCTATCCGAATATCACCGGTGCACCATGTTATTTCGGTGAGAAAACAACCTCTATTGTCGATACTTATGCAGTCAAAGGAGGTAATTTCGCCTTTATATTTATAGTTGATTTCTTTTCTTTTCTTTTTCTTTTCTTATTGTTCTTACTGACTCTATAGATGTAAAGATATTGAATACACTGAAAAAGAGATAGACACTCAGTTCAATGCGTTGCCTGCACCCGGGAATTTAACCAAGCAAGGCTTTGTGATATTAGATGGCTATGTGCTTGACGTGACGTACTATCTGGACTCGGCTACAAGCATTATACCGCTATCGCCCACCATGAGCTCTCGTTCCTTTGCACTGAATCGGATGTTTCTGCCGCTTGATGTTACCACGTTGCTCTATATCAACCTTGGTAAAGACATCACTACATACTTTGCGGGTAATGTGTCAGGTGACTCTGACCTTTATCGCAGATGCCTTGTGCACCTATTCTCACATGGCGTAGCACCCACTTACATCTCGGGTGGCTGCTACAAGATCAATCCCGCACTTTGGGCCACGATGGGCGTTGGCTTGCTGTATTTTCTTGTGAAAATGAACCTGGTATATCTGTCTCGGGTGACCATTATCCAGCGCCTCTTCTTTTCTCCCACACCTCACGTCTCCACACGAATATGGCCGCATACAATTCTGATGGTGCCGTGCTATGCAGAGTCATCCGACACCCTAAAACAGACTCTGGATACATTAGCAAGGACAACCTATGACGATGCCAAAAAACTTTTATTGTTTGTCTGTGATGGCTTGGTGACAAGCATGTCGGAAGAGCGATTGACGCACGAGCTTCTGCTCCAGGCTCTTGGTCACTCTTCTACCGAGGAACCCATGACCCACTCGTACCTCTCTCTTGGTCAAGACACAAGGAAGCTCAACTATGCTCGTGTCTACTCTGGCTACTATGAAACAGGGCGTAACCGTGTGCCTTATTTGGTGCTGGTGAAGATGGGTCAGCCAAAGGAAGCGCATGAAAAGGAGAGGGCAGCCGGCAATCGCGGTAAACGTGACTCGCTCTTGATTGTAATGAGCTTTTTAGAACGTTGTATGAATCTAGCCAATAACCGCATTACGCCGCTGGAATATGAGCTATTCAATCAGTGCTACAATGTGCTGGGCATCGATCCTCGCTGCTTTAAATATCTCATGGTAACAGACGCAGATACTCAGGTACAAGGAGACGTTGTACAAAAGATGGTGACTCGTATGGAAAGAGATAGAAAACTACTGGCTGTCAGTGGCCATGTACGCCCTGCAAACCCAGAACAAAATTTGACAACAATGCTTCAAATATTCCCCGTCTATATGACCTTTTTTTCAGGCTTGGCTTACGAGGCATGTCTTAAAAGTGTCATGACAATCAATGGCGGTCTTGTTGCATACAAGATTTGGACAGATAATTTACCAGTCCAGAAGGAAAAGTCCCGATTTCTCTCTTGGCAGCTTCAGCGCAGTAAAACCACATCAACATCACAACAAGCCATTCATACAAAATGGCCAAAAGTAAGCGATGAAATCAATCCCTTTGAAGATGATGACGATGAAAGTCTATCCAGCACAAGACAAACCAACTCAAGATTATCTTTATCGGCGAGTATCGACATTCGACCTTGCTGTGTTCATCCAACAGTGCTTCGAGGACTTGCCACGCCTCAGCCAAACACAATGCACATGCAGAATGTCTTGTTATTAGGGGAAGATCGCTATCTTTCTACACTTTTACTTCAATCCCATCCTCATCATCGGCTTGGATTTGAGCCGGATGCTGTTGGTTATGTGACATTGCCAACCCACTTCCTGTCTCTGGTAGGACATCAAGTGCGAAATATACGTGCAGGCTTTCATACTCGGCTTGAGCAGCATCGGGTGACTTGGCAACTCGGTGTAACGTATTGGATACTCTCAACATCTGAAATTCTCGACATGATTTTTTCAATGCCAATCATTGTTTACTTGTACGGAATATTTGGTCGATCGCTCAAGAATATGGGACAGGCCTATGTCATTATTGCATGTTCTTTTACGGGTCTGGTTGTGCTTCACATCTTGTTTTTCTTGCTGCGTAGACAATTTCGCTATATTTTGTGGTTTGTACTATACTGTCTCATTTCGGTCCCTTTGTTTGCTGTCTTGTTTCCTCTGTTGGCAGCTTGGCAAAGCGACTATGCAGAGCGGTGGTATGACGTGTGGCCTACCACGGCGGGCCGGGGAACTCGCCTACACGGCATCATTGATCGCAGTACAACATTAAAGAAACAAGGAAAGGAAGAAGAAGAAGAAGAAGAGAAGAAGAAGAAGAAGAAGAAGGAGGATCAAGATGAAAAACCAATGACGGACGACGTGCCACGTTTAAGATTGGGCGAGTATGAAGTTGCAGAGGCTAAAAGACTAAACCAGGCAGCAGAAGCCGCATTGGATTCAAATTTCACTGGATTTACGGGTTTTGCCAGTGAGCCGAGCAGTATTCATTCAAACCAGTCGAATGAAAAACAAGACAATCTGATATCAACCCCACCCCTTGTACAGGTACGAGAGGGTCTTCACTCTACACGCTTGGCTGGCTATCAGCATCAAAACAATTTGGATGGTCTATGGCGCAATCGTGAAGAAAGACGGCAGTCAAGTGAAAACGCAAACCCATTTTCAGATCCAGTTGTGGAGAATCCATTTGATGATGAGTTTGCGACAATGGAGGAAACAATGCGTACAAAACACAGACCCACCCAATCACAATCATCCTATTTTACCTTTCTCTCCAACGATCTAAAGGCTGATACAGTAGATGGATCAACTTTACCAAGCAGCCTTAATAGCAGTGGATTTGCAAAGATACCCGCTTATGGCGACGTCTTGTCCTATAAAGAGTCGACAGAAACAGAGCCTACTCCAGACGAAGAGCAAGATATCCAGGATCGAGCATCTACTTTATCGATTATATCCAATACCTTTTCCATTGCAAGTACACATAGTAATGAGCACCGTCTACCACAGCACCACCGATTTGGTGCTGCCGATACCCCTCAGCCTAGTCTGAATGAAGGTAGACACACAGCTATACACACTAATATGAGCAGTAATATGCGTCACGCAAACACGTCAAACGTTAGTGTACGCCATACTGGTGCCAATGTAGGCAGCTCGCCTCTAAGAACTCGGCGCAAAAAGGGCCTTTTAGTTGTACCATCCAATAGTTCACTCTCCCACCACTACCGGCACCAAAGCATAGATGATACCTCTGATATGAAGCTTGTGTTACGAAACGAAGTCCGGAATTATCTACAACAGGCTAATCTGGATTTGATCACACGAGCCCAAGTCAAGCAACACCTTGTGACTCTATTTGGATCAAAAATTGAGCAGGAGGAGTGGTTAGATTATGTAAACGAATGTATAGAGGAAACCACTTTGGCTTACTTGTCAGAATCCACCCAATAAAACTATTATCCAAATAAAGTAATTTCGTGACGTCTTTTCCTATCAAAGAGGCTTGACTGTCATAAAATATTAAAGCAACTTTTTCTTGTGTATGTCTGCACTTCGTTTGTTTGTTTGATATAGATATATACATACTATGGATTTATTTCATTTGTTAGGAGGAGGCGCCAAGTTTAATAGGAATCGCTTCCAGCATGATATAAGCCTCTTTGAGGTATGTTTATGGGATAAATGCATAATTATTCTTGCCATGTTACTTATATCGTTGCTGCCGAGTAGGGAGAGAAGAAGCAGAACCAGATACAGTCCCAAAAGAAAAATGCTGCGGCTGTTGATCCTCAAGTTCGCTCTCAACTTTTAGAGGAAATCGACTTTTTTAAATCTCAATCAACAAAGCCAGTCGAAACAAAAACTGAAAGTGCTGTCAGTAGTAAAAAGGAAAAAAAGAAGAGCAAAAAAGAGGTCACCACCATATTCAACTCGGTGCAAGAGGTAAAATAAGAAACATAGGATATAGTGTGACAACATGTTTTAAATATATGCACCTGTTAGGCAAATGAGTTCAGAAAGGAAAATAGAATCAAGATTTACGGTACCGATGTCCCTAATCCTTTCCGTACATTTGAAGATCTCGCTTCACCGGCCTATCAACTCGACCCCATTCTCTACACCAACTTGATGAATGTCAAATACAAAACACCAACAGCCGTCCAAATGCAATCCATCCCCATCATGTTGAAGGGTCGTGATGTAATGTCTTGTGCACCTACAGGTTCTGGTAAAACCATGGCCTTTTTACTGCCAATTCTGCAGGATTTGAAGAAGCCCGAGAAAAAGACTAGTTATCGGGCATTGATTATTGCACCCACAAGAGAATTGGTTCAGCAGGTAAGCGACCCTGCAAGATGGCTATAAAATGGGTTTCCTAAATCATCCGTCAATAGATTGCGCGTGAATTGAAGCATTTGAGTGCTGGCACAAAACTTCGAGTCAATGTCATGACAAAGCCAACAGCTGCCGATAAGTCACAAAACCCCGAATCAAGACAAAAATACGGTAAAGAGTAGAGTGAATATATCAAACGCTTGGAACTGTTTATTTACTTGACCGATGCTTAGATATACTTTTAAGTACGCCGTTACGACTTGTCTATGCCATCAAAGAAAAGGAAGTGGATTTATCTGCAGTAAGACATCTTGTTTTGGATGAAGCTGATAAATTGCTCGAACATGGATTTTTGGATCAAACGGATGAAATCTTTGCTGCCTGTTCCTCAACCAACATCCAAAAGTCGTTATTCAGTGCCACCTTCTCGTCCACAGTGGAATCATTGGCAAATTCAGTTATGAAGGATCCTATTAGAATTGTTATTGGCGGAAAGTAAGTGAGGATATACAAATATATATATATAATGGTATTATTATGGCGGGGTTGCTCAAATGACAATGGGTGTATCATAGAAATGCGGCAACTGATACCATTAAACAAGAATTGCTTTTCACTGGAACAGAAGCAGGAAAAACAATAGCATTGCGTCAATTGATTCAACGTGGCATCAAGCCACCTGTGCTTATATTTGTGCAATCCATTGAGCGTGCAAAGGAATTGTTTCATGAATTGGTGTTCGATGGTATTAATGTCGAGGTTATACACTCTGATAGAACAAAGGCACAGGTAAGCCATACCATTGTTGCTATAGTGAAATGCAAATACTGATGGTTCTCTTGTGTAGCGTGATAACATCATTGATCAGTTCCGTATTGGTAGAATTTGGGTGTTGATTGCTACAGAATTAATGGCTCGTGGTTTAGATTTCAAGGGTGTTAATCTTGTTATTAACTATGACTTCCCTCAAACAGTCGAAAGCTATATCCACAGAATTGGTCGTACAGGTCGTGCTGGCCGTGCTGGTGAAGCTGTTACATATTATACAAAGGAAGACATTCCCTATATGAAGGGGTAAGTTGTTTGATTGGTGATGCTATGTTGGCTATTTATATATCTCTGTTTGTTATAATAGTGTTGTGAATGTAATGAAAGAGTCAGACTGTGACATACCTGATTGGATGCTTAATCTTAAAAAGATAACGTAAGTGTATATATCTTATAAATGTTGGTCATTCTAAAGACTAATTATATTATTCATATGTTATTAGCCACAATCAAAAGAGAGAAATGCGCAAAGGTTTGGATCGCGCCACTATTGATGGCACTTCTAAATATGATAAATGGACTGAAAAGAAAAAGAAGTGAGTTGATTGCGACTACTTTATTATTATTATTTTTACTATTATTATATCATGTTGCTAAACTAGATTTGTTTTATTCAGGGATATGATTGATGCATCCAAGAAACGTAAGAGGGAAAGCAAAAATGCAGAAAAGGCAGAAAAGAAGGCAAAGAAAGAAAAGTCGGCTTCAGAAGCGGATGAATAAAAACATTCAGAATATTTTATGTAGATACATTTATTAATTGATAATAAACAATAAACAATGAAAAGCATGTGTAGGGAATATTACAGATAGCAAGTCCAATCATGCTCAATGTGTTATGTTATGTATTTAAGCACTCTGCTCCAAAATGATGATCCTTCTTCTTCAATTTCTTTCTCAATATCACAGAGATATACTCTTCCAGTGTCAATATCTGTTCGTGTAGTCAATATTTAGTTTAGAAAGCTTGATTCATTAAAGAACAAAGAAAAAAAAACTGCCAAAATTACCTATTTCTTTCGCACAAGGCATTTTACTCTTTGTTACCAGTTTATGAACAGTAAAACATACAATATAAGGTAATATGCCAATATACCTAACCAAGAATTTAAAACCATCCCAATGAGGATAGAATGCCTCGTATCCTTGTCCAAGAATAACCAAAATTGAGAAAATAAAACAAAACAGACCACTGTAAGGGTAACTTAAGGCCCTAAAAGGAAGGTCGCCTACATCTCTTCCCTGTTGAATATACGCTTGACGAAATCGAAGTTGAATCAATCCTATTACCGACCATACAACGAACCCCCCTACGGCGCAGAGATTTAAACACCAAAAGAACACTTTATCTCCACTAATTAAAAAGGTAAATAAAATAAGCACTCATGGATATACAGCTCTTTTTAACTGTGCGAATCCTGGTTTTAATACCTATAAATGGAAATTATAATTGCTAAAAGGCTAACACTAGAGCAAGTTAAAACTGATCTATATTTCAATAAAAGTCAGCGAGTTACTGGTACTAATACATTAAACCGTACATGTAAGGTGAACCTAAGCGATTTGTCCAATTAAAAGGCGCGGGGGCATGACCATCAAGTGAAAATCTTTGTAATGCCCTTGAAGACATATATAAGCCACTATTTGCCGCAGATATTATGCTACGAAATAGATTATTTGTCACTCGCACGCAAACCATTATGCTTCTGGCTGTTGCAAATAAGAATTACCTAGTTAATACTGCAGTGTTTACAATATGTGCAGCCACATGGATGCCCGCTAAATCGAATAAAAGTGTAAATGATGCAGTGGAAGCAGTGTTACCTTCTACCAACAAATTTGGATTTGTGGAAGGAATACAAAGACCAAGCAGAAAAATAGTAAAGATATAAAAGATAATGATACGACATGCAGTAGTTCGAATCGCTTTCGGTATAGTCTTTGTTGGGTTTTTTGCTTCACCTGCTGTCATTGTAACTATTTTAATTTCGTAAATGTTCCATCAATTAAATTTTCTATTTCAACATACTAGATTCTACGCCTAAAAATGAAAAGCCAGCAGTCAAAATAGCATTTATTAACCCAATGCCATTACTAGTAAAAGCACCTGGGTCTCTCCAATATCTAAAAAAAAAATTATATTACAATACAAATACAAAACATAGGCCTGAACTCTTTACTCAAAACCAATCGCTTTTTGCCCAACAGCCCCGGTTGCAACTAATATCGCTATTGTTTATATATCTATATTAATTTCAGAGAAGTGGGTATCTAATCAAGCCGACCTTACCAGTGATGATAAACATGATGACAATTAATATTTTGAATATACTAAACCAATATTCTATTTCTCCATACACACTAATGAAACACGTTAATTACTTTTTTGTACCTTATTTCTTTTAATAAAGCAAACGTATACCTAACACTCATAAGGTTTGAAAACACAATAATAGCCAAGGAAATTGAAGCGCATGCAGCAGCAGGTAGCACAGGTTTCCAAAAGTTTATTACAGTTGAAATGGAAGTTAACTCTGTTGATTTTATCTTGAGTATATAGTGATTTATTAGCAACATACTTGTAGTGAATACCTGTAGCTATAGATATACACTATTAAATATGGATTTAGTTTATCATTAGTTAACAGGTACGTATGTATTGCGAGCTTACTGATTGCCATCTGTTTTTTTTAAGGAAATATAAGTGATGAATCAAAAATAAGGAGTGCATAAAAGGTTATATTTCTTCTAGTTACAAATAGTTTATACTTAATGAATATCCCAATGAGGGGTCAATGATACGTTTTGCCAAGTGGATGAAAGATCCAGAGACTGGCTTTATTACTTAATCAATATGACATGGCAACAATGATGACATTCATTTATTAAATCGACCTACCAGCCAAGTAGCAACCTCTCCGATACATGTCATAATATTATAAACCTTTGGAGTATTACAAATTATAAATGAGTATTTTATTTTAGCTATTTATTAATAAAATTACCAAAAAGCCAACTATTAAGTTTTTATTAAAAATACTACAATGGAGAATGCTTAAAAGGAATTTATAATAGCTTACCAACACAATAGGCAATAAAAGCTCCTCCAGGACCAGCCTACTTTGTTTTGGTTAACCAATCTGAAATAAATCATTGTAAACAATCAAGTACAACCTCTGAAATATTTGTTCCTGATGTTAGAAACAACCCTGTGCTATTATTTATTAAAGAAAGATAATGAGCATAAAAAACCTCTTCTATGAAAAATAAACAATACCCGATTACCCCGCCAAGAGAGATCATCTGTATTTGTCTACTATTGAGCTTCCTCTTTATTCCATTACTGTAAACAGATGAATCATTCTCTCTTATCATTGATTCGCGTATGTGATATGAGTTTATCTCGACATCATCAGTTTTTTGAACCATGATAAAATATAATTAGAGAGAAGAAAAGAAAAATATTTTTTAATGAGGCATTTTTTGTTGATAATTGAGTAAAATGACTGTCTTTTCACTATTTGCAATAACTTTGGTTTTTTTTTATTATCAATTTACAAGCGGCCCTTTCACCTCCTGATATTTTCAAGTATGGATGACTGTTTTCCCATCGAATGTAAATAAACAATATGCATAAAAACTAAACTTAATCCCAGTAAAGACGTTTCATAATTTTGTGTGTCCTAAAAAACCATAAAAGTGAGTGAAGCGAAGAAATCACCGTTTATAAAACAGCGCGTTTTCCTTTTTTGATTAGAAATTATCGTTTTTGATATTATTTCAACATATACAAATAGCCTTATTTTCTGTCCTTGATAAAAAAGCCATCTCTTCCTTTAATATTCACTACAATACATAGCCATTATGACGTGAGTTTGTTTTTGAACTAACTATATATTAAAGTTTTAAACATACTTGAATAGGATCGAAAGCGAGGTTATCCTGTATTCTATGTGAATCAGCAGCTAGGGTACTAAATAGAATATCTTTTTTTTTTTCATATATTTAGGCTATTGACACTTATGACAAGATGAATCTCAAATCTCAGCTTGTTAGTAACATCAACCGCTATGGGTAATTTTTTGAAATAAACAAATATAAAAGAAATAAAGAATTACAAGAGAACGAGCAAAAAAAAAAAAGGATGAGCTGTGGCAGAGGAAAAAGTAAAGATGTAAAATGGGAACAAAGAAGAGAAAGGAAAAAACATAGCATTAGAATACTAATGTATATCATTAGCTTCGAACGTCCAGCTCCGCTCCATCAGCGTGCCATTGCGCCTATTATAAAGGGTAAAGATGTTATTGTTCAAGCTCAACCAGATTTAAATATGACTATAACACTCTGCGCTTCTATCCTTCAGTCCATTTACATCTTCAAGAGAGGTACACAAGCTATCATTATTTCACCTACTCGAGAATCGGCTCTTGAGATCCACAAGGTTGTCTATGGTCTCAGTGATTCTATGCGTATTACTTCACTTTCAGCTGTTGGAGGCACCAACATTCGTGATGATATGGAAAAGCTTCGAAGAGGTGTCCACGTTGTTTCCGGTACCCCTGGTCGTATCCATGACATGATCTGTCGTAACGCTCTTAAAACTGACACTGTAAAATTGGTCATTGTTCATCAGGCAGATGTAACCTTGATGACAGGTTTCAAGGAGCAGGTGCTTGAAATTTTTCAATTTACTGATGAGAATGTTCAATCAGTTTTCCATTCTCTAATTCTGTCTGATGGAGTTTTACAAGTCACCAAGAAGTATATGCGAGAACCTATCTTCATTTCAGATAAAAGTGGTGAATTATCACTGGAAGGCGACAAACAATTCTATGTTGCTATCCCTGATGAATGATCTAAGCTTGAAACTCTTTGTAGCATTTAAAAACTGTAGCTGGTACCAAGTGTTCTGTAATACATTTAGAAAAGCGGATTGGTTGGTGGGTAAGCTCGATGACCGTGAATTTTCAGTTTCTGCTATAACCAATAATATATACCAGAGGCAGCGCGATGGTACCATAGAGAAGTTTTTGTCGGGTTCTCCTCGTTTTTTTTTATCGCCACTGACGTTTCAATTTGCGATAGTAGTGTGCAGCAAGTACTTTTGGTTATTAATTACGATTTACCTTCTGAGCGTAAAAGTTACATACACAAAATTGGCCATGAAGGTGGTGAAAATAATAATGGCGTTGCTCTCAATTTTGTATTAGAGAGTGATAGTCGTCATATGGAAGATATAAAGCAATTCTATAGCACGCATATTAAAGAAATGCCAACGAACGTCACCGATTTTTTTTAAATCATTCAAAATTATTTTTTTTTAATAAATAGCATTAAAATAGAACGTATGGATTGTTTATTGTTGAGTTCACTATATATTTTTTATAGAATCCTTAATCAAAACCTTTATTATAGTTGTCTGTTCAATTTGATAATGGTACGTAGCACTCTATTTTATGTCGTTTGTTTGTCTGTCATTTGAATCTATTTATAAACCTGATTTAATTTCAAATAGTGTATAAGCTTTTGATATGAAAAGTCTAACATTATCTGTACTAGACAGTTTGAAGAAGGAACCTCTTTTCTTTTCTTTTATGTTTATGTTAGTACTAACAGTGATCAATTAATTCAAAGGTTTAAGAATTGGACATACACTCATACTTTATTGAGTTAAATTCAGAATTAAGTGGGTAACACAATGGTATTTGCATAAGTTTGTACTTTTTATTATTGACAAAAAAAGAGAAACCTTTCCTTGATGTATTCTAATACAGTTATGTTTTTTTATACACAAATAGTTTTTTATTTTTATTTTTTTTATTTTAATTTAAATTTAAATACATAATGAAAAGAAAAAATAATTATTCTAAACTTTGAGACTACATCTAATATTTAGCCAATGGGTATGTCTGATCTACAGAGTTACCATTGTTTTGTTTGCTTTCATCCTGAGTGACTTGTCTTGCTTCAGCGAGTTTTTGTTCAGCGTGGGTAATAGCATTGTGACCGAACAACCAGGGTTGGAAATCACCATCAGACCATTGGTTAGGGTTGCTCAAGTGCTTGGGAATCTTGGAGGAGACATCCTTAGAGATAGAAGACTCAGCTCTCATGGCAATATCACGAGCAATTTGATCGTCGCCATCGGGCATGTGCCAAATATCAGCATTTTCGTAGGCACCCTTTTGGATCTTTTCAGCACGAGATCTACGGATCTTCTCGTACAAGTTGAGCAAGAAAGAAATTTCATCCTTGGATTGAACGTTAGAGAACAATACACCCAATGTAGCACCATCTTCAACAGCTTGTGCGGCACCCTAAATTAAAGTTAGTTAGCTTCTTTTAGCGCCCTTTTTTTCTAAAAAAACATACTTGAGCAAGATAGGGAAGCATAGCATGGGCAGCATCACCAATAACACAAATTCTGCCACTGGGGCTGACCCAGCTGCTGAGAACAGGAAGGTCGGCAAGGGTCCACTTTAAGCAAGAATCAACCTTGGTAAGAACCTTTTGAATGATAGGATCGAACTTGTGATACTGCTGCTTCATTTCTTTTAAGTTACCAGGCTCATTCCACTTTCCGACAGCAGCTTGACCAGGATGAGACATGACCAAATTATACAACTCACCGTTTCTAATGGGGTAGGCCATGATATGACGACGATAGCCAATCCAGCAGTTAGAGTTAGGATCATCCATAAGATGAGAGACTTCGGGGTCAGAGCGCATCAACGCAGAAGGAACTGTTGCTCGATAAGCACAGTTTGTAGACAAACGGGGAGCAACTTCCTCATCGGGCATAACAGCAAGTCTAACCTTTGAGCGGATACCTATTTTAAAGTTGTAAATTAATTTGACGAACTCATAGACATGCCACGAAAAAGAAATTAATTACCATCAGCTCCAATAATAACGTCACCCTTATAAACTTGACCATTTTCCAATTTAACTGTGACATCATTATCGTTAACTGAATCAACTCTGGCATCCATAATTACAGTGGCACCGAGCTCAACTGCAGCATCATACAACAATCTTTGATAATCAGCACGGTGAATGAGCCAGTAACTAAAAATAAATAAATAAATAATTTGTTTTAGCTTTCAAGTATATTTTCTTAATGTTAATTATACTTACGGGTAACCATATAATTCACTCATCTTGGGCTTCAAAGGGGTAGGACCAATAACTTCACCAGTAGAGTATCTTCTCATGTTGATGTTAGCTGGCCAAACAACCTTTTGCTTAAACTTTTCAAATAAACCCCAAGAATCAATAAGTCTGGAAGTATTAGGAGGGACCTGGATACCGGCACCAACTTCATTCAATTGTTTAGCAGCTTCGAGAACAATGACATTTTGTCCAGAACGTCTAAGGGCGATTGCAGTAGCTAAACCACCAAGGCCAGCACCACAAATAATAAAAGTAAGTTGAAGAGAAGATTGCTGAGACATTTTTCAAGAAATATAAGAAAGAAGAGTTAAAGAGTCAATGAAATGAAAAACAAACAAGAAAAAATATGCTCATATATAGGCACAAGGTTTATGTGAGAAATGAAAATGTGGGGTAAAGAGATTAAAGCGAATTTCCCGAGTGCGGAGGGACTTGTTCCTATTGGCCAAACGTTCCGAAAGATGATTTTCATCCTAATTTTTTTTCTGCAATTTTTTGCGGATTTTTTTCCGATAAGTTCATTTGCAATCTCTTTACAAAATTTAGCTCATTTGAAGAGCTCTTAAGCAATATTTAGTAAAAGTTTTTTATCTCGGGAAAAAAAAAAGATTCATTTTTGGAAATATATCTAAAAGAAGGAACTTCATGGCACAATTAATTCCGTCCACCAAATCGTATTCAGCTTTAAATTGGGTATATATAAAACGAACAATTTTAAATTTTATTTCTTTTTCTTTTTCTTTTCAAAGTTAAAACTATTTTATCGCTAAAAATGTCTGCTGAATTCTTAAACAAATACCCTGATCTTAATATTGAACCTCTTTGGACTGTCATGGAAGCTATGGTTCCTCCTCACCCTTCCCCCAAGGCTGTTCCTCATTTATGGGAATACAAGAAGGTAAAGCCTGCATTATTAGAATCAGGCGAAAAGGTTCAGGCTGATGAAGCTGAAAGAAGAGTTCTCATGCTTATTAATCCTGAAAGAGGCAAGTTTGTTTTTATTTTTGATATAACATGCTTAAGCTGACTTTATTGAATTCTTTGTAGAGGCACCATGTACTACCGACACTTTATATGCAGGCTTACAATTGATTAATCCTGGAGAGGTTGCTCCCGCTCATCGACACCGTGCCTTTGCTCTCCGTTTCATCATTGAAGGTCATCGTGGTTTCACAGCTGTTGAAGGAAAGAAGATTTATATGGAAAGAGGTGACGTTATTTTGACTCCTCCTTGGACTTGGCATGATCACGGCCACGAAGGTACTTTAGGATATTGGCAATAATATCACAAAATGAAGCTAATTGCTTTTATTTTTATTTTATTTTAGGTGAGGATGTCATGATTTGGCTTGATGGTCTCGATCTTCCTATTTTCCAATATCTTCCTGTCAACTTTGCCGAAGCATACTCTGAAAAGCGCTATCCTAGCACGTAAGTAATATTTAGCTGTATGTTTGGATTGCTTTTGACTTTTTTTTTTGATAAAAGTGTTAGCGAGGAATGTGATTGGAAGTTCCCTTGGGCTCCTGTTCAAGAAGCATTAGATGGCGATAAATCTGCCCCATATGCTGTATACACTTATCTCCAAAAGGATGGATATCCACTTTCTAAAATCATTGGAGCAGAAGTAGAACGCATTGGTGCTAATTCCACATCCCCCACAAGACAGGAAACTATCTCTAGAGTTTTCCATGTCTATGATGGACAAGGATATAGTAAGGTCGAAGATGTTAAAGGAAATGTCAAGATCTTGAACTGGACTCGCAGCGATACCTTTGCTGTACCATCATGGTGCCGTATCACTCACCATAATGAACATAATGAACCCGCCTATCTCTTTAGTTATTCCGATAAACCTTTATTGGAAAACTTGGGCTTGTATAAATCTGCCAATTAAATATATTTCAGAAATAAATGATTATTCTATTTGTTTGTAAAGCATATAATTTTTAAAATGTTTTAATGTTTGTCCAATTAAACGACTTGAGAAAATACATACATTCGCAAAGGAACTTTAACTAAATAAATAAATAAATAACTAAAGTTAATGTGATTACGTAAAACAACATTGTATCCACAAAATGGGATACGAAACAAAACGTTCCGTGTGGGGAAAAATTAAATTGGAGTCAATGTGGAGAATATGATGAAAATAAATGCGTAGAACCAATCGGGACTTGGATAGTATGTGAAAATCTCTGACAAAAAAGTGCTGAAATGCGGGGAAGATGATGTGGTGAAATCAGTAACTTACAGGGGCTCCTTCCTTTTAAAGGCTCTAATTGATGGGAATTACCACATGTGGAAAAGAGATTAAGTTTTATCCAATGTGCTACGTATACGTTACTATATTAAGAACGACCGAAAAATGTAAAGAACCACAGGAATATCTATTCGTTTCTATGATTCGTTTCTGATGTCGAGTATCGTTGAGGCAAATATTTAAAAATCTGTTTTATTGCAAGTATTTTTACTTGATTTTACGATATTAAATGTGGGAGCAGTAGATTTATTTATGTGTTGTAAAATTAATCTGCCAGAATAAGGTTTTCAAGTTAATATTAAGCGATGTCTTGTTCAACCCATATTATGAGATACGTCTTACAAGTATACTTCATTAACAGATGTAATACTATCAAATGCCAAAATATTCGACTCGAGATATTTCTGGATAAGCACACATATACACATACTATTATTAAAGTCTATAGGAACACTAAAATGACATAGTTATTTTGCTTCAGCACTCCATATACAAGTTAAAAGTGTAAGAGTTGGCGGATATCAATCCAATTGGTTACCACCGACCTACTCCAATCACTTTAAAAAGAATAAGTAGTGTACAAAATTTGAAAGATAGTATAAAATGAATTTGAAATTTTAAAAAAACTTTTCCTTCCATCATCTTTTCCCCACATTTTCATATCAATATAAACAATTAGAATGGACCCAGAAAAAATAACAATAGAACATATACATGATGCTAAGACACCCAGTGAGCCCCCAAGCGACTCTTCAAGCATCGACCCAACAAAAGAGCTGGAGTCAATTGATCCCAAAATCGAGGCTAGAATCAGAAGAAAATATGATATACGAATTTTACCCATCGTAACTATCGTTTATCTTTTAGCATTTATTGATAGGTACGGATACGGTTTTATTTGACTTTTTTGAATTAAAAAATATAAAACATCAATAACACAATAATATCTTTATTAGATCAAATATGGGAAATGCACGATCACTAGGCATGACAGAAGATCTAAATTTAACAGGGAATAGATTTAGTATCTGTCTTACTTGTTTCTTTATTACTTATGTCATTTTTGAAGTGTATGTCCATAAATACTTGTTTATGTATAAATGAGAAATCGTCAGTTTACTTATTCATTTATATATTTGTATTTAGCCCATCAAATATTCTTTGCAAACGTTTTGGTCCTAAAATTTGGCTTTCTTTGATTGCTTTTTGTTTTGGTCTTATGACTATGTGCCTGTCAACTACTCAGTCTTATCCTGGCATGATTGTTGTTCGTACTTTTATGGGTTCTGCTGAAGCTGGTATAATGCCTGCTATTTCTTATATGCTCTCCACTTTGTAAGTCTATCGTTTTCGCTTGGAATATCAAATCAAAATGTGTCTAACCCCTTTTTTTTAAAATATAATAGTTACAGAAGACATGAACTTGTAACAAGAGTTGGTATTTATGCTTCATTTGCTAGTTTGGCTGGAGGTTTTGGAGGTAATAAAAATTTTATTATTCGTTTTAATATTTGTAACTAATAAAAACTAGGTTTACTTGCAATTGGTTTCTCTAAAATTCCTCCTTGGGGCATCATTCATACTTGGAGAAATATTTTCTTCTTTGAAGGAATAATCTGTATGATTTCGGCAACCATCTGTTATACGTTTCTTCCAGCAAGCCCAGAAACAGCAAAATTCTTAACCGAAGAAGAAAAGAGAATTGGTGCTCTCCGAATCCGCTTAGAAACGCTTACTAATAGCCAGAATAGATTGAAGAAACTTCACTTCAAGCTTGCAATTTTTAACATCAAGACTTGGTTAAATGCTCTTGGTCTTTTCTGTTCCCTTTTGTGTATGAATTCTATCGCTTTGTTTATGGTGAGTTTTATTTATTTACTTTTGTTAGATATGATTTTTTTAATTATCTATTATTACTAGCCTTCTCTTTTGAATTCGATGGGTTTCGAGTCTATTTATTCTCAACTTATGACTGTTCCCCCATACGCCTGTGGTACTATCGTTTGTATTACATTAGCTATTGTATCTGATCGTTTCAAAGTTCGAGGTCCTATACTTTTTGGTATCGCTGGTCCCCTGATTCTTATCGCCTTTGCTATTCTTAGAACAGTGGAAAATACAGGTGTCAGGTACATGGCTATTTTCTTCGCTACTTGTGGTGGCTTTACTGGTAGTCCAGTTTTTGTTGCTTGGAATGTGGACAATAATGCTGGTCCTATGGTTCGTGCTGTCTCCAGTGCTTTTAGCATTAGCTTAGGTTGTATGGGCGGTATTCTTGCTACTTGGACTTATCTTCCTTCACAAGCGCCACACTACGTGGTTGGACACACCATTAACTTATGTGCTGGTATTGTCGTTACGCTTACTGCTTTTATTAACTCAATGCTCTTCCGCTGGGAAAACAAACAAAGGGATGCAGGAAAGAGAGACCATGTTTTGAATGGCCTTTCACAAGAAGAAATTGAAGAGCTGGGCCATACCCATCCTTCATATCGCTTTACCCCTTAAGATACTTAGACATGCTTTATTTGTTATATTTGCTTTATTTCTTTTGTTTTTATTATATCACTATATAATAATTTTCATACAGAATTAACAATTCATGTTGATTATGTAATTTCCTATACTTGCTACATCTGCTGTCGTTAAGCATTAAAAATTGTTAAATAAATCTTAGACCTTTCTAAATCCAACCTCAAGAAATAAAGGATTGATTTAGTTTTGCTTCTCTGAACCTTATTCCATAAGAAGAAAAAGAATATTTGGTTCTTGTAGATTGTTGAAAGTCTTATGTTTTTCTATCATCAAAGATAATATGATAATCCGATCATATCATCTGTTCCGATAAGTCGAATCATGCACTGATTTTGTGATTGGTAGAATTAAAAAGATCATCCGAAGTGATATAAATTTCTTTTCAACTGTGCATCTTTTATACTATTGATGGTCGTTATCAACTTGCCTTCTTTTGAAGTGACGTATTACCATTGTCAGACTTTCAAACCAGTTTTAAACGGTTTTTAATAGATTTGAAATCATCAAAAAAATACTCCAAGATGGTATTTACTATTTATATGAGTGCAATTTATTTATTGTGTATTGTGTAGGTATATATATAAATTATAGTCCTTGTAATGATTTTAAAAATAGACCGTACGCCATTCTCAATGTATTATTGTCCATATTTTTATAGTATACATGCTTTTCTTCTTCTTTAATGCAGACAACCCAGTCAAATCCGCAATTGCCTTTATTTTTGTGTTCTCTTTGATAATCATGGGCGAAAAGCATTTCAGAGCTTGTAAGACCCATGATATTTCTACCGTTTTCCTCCATTTTTTCATTGATGTAAAGGCTGATCGAGTCGAATGGAACGTTGGTTTTTATATCCTGGTTGTCGTATTTCAGATTTAATCTATCATACCTTTTATATCGACCTTATTTAGTAGCGGTTTCTTGTACAGTAATACTTATGTCACATGCTTATTTCTCCCATATTTAAATAATTTTTTCTTGTATTTGCAATGAGTTCTCTCTTACTTTTTTACTCAATAAACGAAAACAAGAGACTCACTTCTTTTTGTCTTGAATAGATACAACCATTCCAATATAGTGATTTTAGACAACAAGGCATTTATGTCAACTGCGGTGAAGAAATACTCTCCAAGTCGGAATCAATATTTGGAGGATATGTAGTCGATGAACTATTGAAGATAATTACAAGATTTGTATACGAAAATGGCAAAATCGAACTTGACGCAATGACATTACAATTAAAGGAGTAGGGGCTTAACGATGCAAGATACAAATATAAGGCGGAAGGGGCAGTCTTGGTCAATGAATATCAAAACTTGGAAATATTATTATTAGAAGTATCGAACTGATTCGGTTCAAATGTCAGCGGCAAGATCAGTTTCGTCCACTATAAAGCTATGTTCGGCCTATCACACTTGCGATGCTACGAACAAATACCAAAAACTACCCTTTTGCGGCATTTACAATATTTAGCAAACCAAAAGCGTACTTACTCCGCATGCTTAGTAAATTCCACTCATACTACTTATACTTGTACAATTATTAATGTTTTTCTTATTCAGGAATTTCCCCCAGGCACTGGAAGATGTCTATTCAAGCACTAGGCGTATTTATGATGACAAAGGAGCAGTGGGTAAAAATCCCAACGAACTGATTCCATTTATTGAATTTAATTTGACCATTACCGTAAGTATTTTTGTTGCCATACTATAAAAATTAGAGTACAAATAGTCTCTTACTTACACCACTTTAAATAGGTTGCTGTGAAGATACGATTGAATACCGAGAAAATACTAGACTGTAAAAAAGAGAAAACAAGCCACATGGTACCAATCTTCTAAATTTTGTACATCTATCGATTATCAGAATAAACGAAAACAAACACACTCTTCCCATTTAACTACTTTTGCAACTATGATTTTACTAGATGATTTTTTACCATTTTATTAATAAACACAATACAGCTATAAACAAATATCACTCAGAAAGAATAGATTATTGAGCGGCAGCCTCAAACTGCTTGGCTCCTTCAATAGGTTGAACAAAAGATGCACGGTCCTTAGTATAAAGCTCGGATGCAGGCTTAAGTTGGTCAAGTCTTAAAGAGTGGTAACAGAGTTTCTTTTTAGCAAAGAACTATATATATATGTATTTAAAAGCTCTTTTTAAAACTTACCCTTGACCATGGAAACCAGCAGGGGCGTCCAAGATACCAGTCTTGACAACAGATTTCTCACCATTATATTTCATTGGTCTGGTGAATAAAGTACATCCACAATTGGCACAGAACCACTTTTGCTTCTCAACACCACTACCGACCTTTTCTTTAGGTACAACATATTTCTTACAATATCCTTGAGGATCATCGATTTCAACAGAACTTGTATTATAAAGAGCATTGGTTTGGAAAGGTCCACCTCCAGATTTTTGACAGTCAACACAGTGGCAAGACATTGCCTTTACTGGTGCACCGTGAAGTGTAAGCTTGACAGACTCGCAAAGACATGAACCATGGTAAGTAACTTCAGACATCGCAATAATAGATTTATAAAGATAAAATAAAGAGAGGATGGGAAAAAATAGCTTTTATTCATGGAAATAGACTTATTTTAATTTTAATGTCAGAATAAAAAACCATCTCTATTTCCGATTGGTTTACGGGTGGCTCCTTCCGCCAGTGGTCCTACTAACAAGATGGTGAGATCCGGAAAGTAGATGTGTCATAAACACGACAAAGAAGTGTCCCGGATAAAACAATGCATCAACGTATATATAATTCAGTGATGTAATAAAAAAAAAGTCCAGATTTTTTTGTAGACATATTTATAAAGAATCTATTTAGTTTATTATTAGTTTTTTTTTCCCATTATTATTTTTATTATAGTGTCATTTACTTTTTAAATCTCTTATATTCATCATTCTTACTATTGTTTAAATTATTTGTATATTACATTTGTATGTGATATGTTTATTTATGTAGGTATATATATTAGTGATGATTTTTTAAGGAAATAAGAGAGAGAGGAATTACATTTTATAAAAATTCTATTTTTCAATTAGTTATAACATATTTACATCGCTGTAGAATCTTCCCAGCCATTGATTAAATTGAACACCAGGTTCCAAGTCATTATACACTGGGAGACGACCAAGCCAGGACATATCTTGTAAATCTACTTCCCACTGATTTTGATTAGCCTCGTGAAAGCTCGAATATGGAGTATCGGCAGAATGTGGTATATTGCCATTTTCATTTTGTCTATAGAGTGGATTTGAGAATTGATTGGGATTTGTATAGTTGGGTAGAGTATTCAGTATTTGAATTCCTGACATTCCAGAATTTGGATGATTAACTATGAAAAATTAGGGTGAGATATGAATAATCACTTAGGCAAATATATTATACCATTGTCGTTTTGGAAAGCTAGTCGATCCAATTCCTTTAGTGATTCATAGCAGCATTTTGCAGATCCGCTATAAGACTGATATTCCTCAAGACAACCCAAGCATTTGTTCCAGGACTCGATGAGTTTGTTTTCCTCTATAGCTTGTTTCATCTTTGGAAGAAGGCGTGCCATTAGTAGCACCGTAGCTGAGGTGTACAGGTCTGATTGTTATAAACATAAACATAAACATAAATACAATAATAATAATAATAATAAAGAGGGTTAGTGAATGCCTTTGATATACACTATATTGTTCTTACAAAATATATTATACCACCATGCTGGTAGTAAGCCTCCAATATTACGATGGATGATATCAACAAGTTGTTGGGCTACTTTAACACACGATTCTGAACTCTGAAAGAAAAGAGATCTAGGAAGATCCATACCACAAAAGTCGGTTGAAGGAGTCTGAGCTTCCTCCATAGCGAAACAATAAACAAAGAAAGGTCTATATAATAGTATACAAGTATGAAGATATCTAAAATTCCAAGCTAGTCAGACAAAAAACGTTCACATTGACACTACTGCTTATAAATTTACCTAGCTTGTAATACATTTGCCTGTCTAAATAGTATATGATCTGTAGTATATCCTCTTCGATATGGTGGAATATTCGCTGTATTCTTATCAGTATACGTTTCTGGTAGTAAAAACTGAGGAAGAGCCTTTTTCCATGAATGGAGACTCATTTCTAGTCTTAGCACTGAGTTAAGGTTGCGAGTACGATTTCTTTCTTCGATATCAGCCCTTGGAAAATGATTAGGTGTATTTTGCCCACTGCCTAAACCGTCATCTGGTGACCTTTTTGCTTCAATCGAGTATAATGTAACAAGTATATCGCCCATAATTTCATAGAGCTGGAGGGTATTGACAAAGAAGGCCATATAACTTGGTTTACCATCGGGTTGTACTGCAGACAAGCAAGGGTCGGTAGTCAACAGTTCATCGTCGATGATTTGAGGAAGAATAAGGCTACGAGTGACAGGAATCATAAATGGGCGGCCATACGACATTGATATCACCCTAAGACTTATATTAAGTTTTACATTCATAGACAAAAATAATTCAAAATGTACCTGTCCAAAACTATACATCCACCCCAAAGACGCCTCCTTAATTCTCTATTTAATTGGCCACAGTTACCACCAGCTCTACTTTGATTATGCTGATCGATTCCTGTCTCCAAATGAAGCCCCAGGCCTTGTGCAACTCTAGTGGCAAGTCCAACGACTATCCAACAACGCTTTGGCATCTTTGTACATTGTAAATATTGACCCATTAAGAGTAAGGCCTGAATAACCTTTAAGTTACCAACATCAAGAATATCAATATGAAGCAACTTTTTAGAACGCTGGAAGAACACATCAGAGGCCAATTCACGTTCCGACTCGCTTATCTCGGGGGAAAGCTGGCATCCTAGAGCAAACACCAAATTAAGAATACATTGAAACAAAAGGTCGTTTTCAGATTCATATTCATGCTCATCTTTCTCCTTATACGGATATTCATTGGCTCCTGTTTGAATACTACCGCGTGCTGATCCAGAATGAATAGTTGCTGAGTCTTCATCGTTATTTTCAACATCATTTGAATCTTCCCATAGTTTGGAATAGGTTTTCATAAATGACTCTTTGTGAAGGAAAGGGTACAGTGTATGAACGAGTGTCCAGTAACTCCAAACTAGACCATCTGCAGCTTTGCGGGGTGGTAACACAAAGTCATGCAATATACCTGGGTAGTTGCCCCTTCCACAATCCAACGACATATTTGTGAGAGAAAGACGACCTCTATTGGGATTAGCATTATGATTACTTGGTATAGAGCTGTTGAATAATGAGCTGTTGGAAGGAAAGTTTTCTGGTGAAAGTGCCGGTGCCCTTTTACTTATGACTTCTTGTAACTCTCTCATAAAACTCATGGCACTAGAGGCGCCAAAATACCCGTGAGTGCCAGAGTCGCTAGCATAGTTTTTACTCCCTTTGGGATTACCAGCCCCCATTGCATCCACTTGTTCCTCTTCATCTTCTTGTGTTTCACTTCTATCTTGTGGTTGAGGTGTCAAGATCGATGTAGGATGCTCTGAGTCAATGGTCGAGTTTTGGCTAGCTGCGCTGGAGTTTTCCACCCAAGTTTGATGATCAATTTGAGGCAAAGTCCGAACGTTACTTACAGGTGCTGCCGGTGATGCAGAATGGTGCGAGCTTGTTGGTGTCTCTCCTGCGCTAGCGATGGTTGGTAATCTAGGCCTTGCTAAAGAAACTGGTGAAGGTGTATGTGAAGGGACTAGATTCAAAGGCTTTTTAAACAATATAGAAAAATCGAATAGATTAAGTTTGTGATATATTTCTATTGTGTAGTACAAGGAGTTACTTACTTTGGTCACAATACTTAAATTTGTCTCGGTTGGGGGGACCAGATTTACGGGTTGATCTTGACGCATGGCATTTTCAAGCTCTCTGACTTTGTTCTCTAGCAACTGTACATACCTATTTTTATCCGTTGCTTTTAGTTTTTGGTTGATTGTTATGATATTTTGCTAATGCTGTATTACTTACTGGTTTTTTACGCCTCTCTTTCCTCTTTCTGGTTCATAAACACAGTTACCTTCTAATCGTGGTTTTTTTGCACAAGATCCACAAACAGGGCGAACGCCATCGCATTTCGTTTTTCTATTTCGACATTCTTGACATGCAAGTGAGACTTTTTGACGCTTGGTTGGTCGGGCAGGTGTTGTGTTTTGTTTTTGGGAAGTATCATTTGCTGCCGCTGGTTTCTGAGTATTGTTCTGGGATAATGGATGCATTTCAGTGGGCCAACTAGACGACGAACTAGTCGAGTTTTCTTTTGGTGAATTCGGGTCATTTGACATATTTTTTTGGATGCTCGATTCAGCCATTTAAAATAATTCAATTTAATGGTTAAATATTGCTGTTATTATTACTAATATTGTATTTATTAAGAGAAAGGAATAAGTAAAGTGAAAATAGGCAAATATGATGGGATATTTTCTTCAAAGATTAAAGAAGGAAAAGAAAGACAAAAAAAAAGGTAAATAGAATGTTTTCCCGTTCTGTGCTCGAGACAAGGCCCTTGTAGTTTTTCCACTTCTTCATTTCATGCATTTACCCTTACTTTCCCACAGAAGGTTTTTACCCACGTAACTTTTAATTCACTTTTATTGGTTAAAACAAAGATCGTTTACCCAGATTATTAATAAAAAGAGCATATTAGAGTTGAATCTTCTTTGACCTGAGATTAAACTTACCCCAGATTCTTTTGGCTTGGTGAAATATTAATTAATAGTCAACAACTGGAAATATATCCTATTGGTCAACTAAAATCTAGTGAAATACATCATTTCCTACTACATAAAAGTCTTGATGCTTAATCATCCATACGGGATATTGTCCGTAATGAATTTAGTCTCGATGCATTTTTTGTTTTTCTTGACTATATAAGAAATAAAAACCTTGTGCTTCTTCTTTTCTTTTTATCTTTTTATTATTATTATTATTATTATTATTTTCTTCGTTTAAGTTTATAAATCTATTATTTAAAATGGCCCCTGTTTGGACTCGCTTGATTCGTTTCGTTGCCGCTGACGGTAAAACCTATAACGGTGAACCTATTGTTACTGCCGCTGAAGTCACTGTTGATAAGCTCTTGGAAAATGGCTCTTTGGAAGCAAAGGTTATCACTGGTGATGTGTTCTCCTCTGATGCTGTTGTTACCGATCAAGTTGTCAAGGTTGCCCAATTACTTGCTCCTCTTTCTAAAGAACAGATCCCTATTATCAAGTGCGTTGGCTTGAACTACAAGGCTCACAGTAAGTTTTAATTTATTTGACTAATATACGAATATTAACTTGTTACTTTTATGCTAGTTGCCGAAGGTGGTCGTACTCCTCCTCCTTATCCTTCCATCTTTATCAAGCCTAACCACTGCCACGCTGAAGCTTTTGAAGATATCCCTATCCCCAAGCTCTCTGAAGATTCTTTGGATTATGAAGGTGAATTGGTATGTATATAAAAATTAGAGTGTTTTAGTGGAAGGGAATCCTAATATATTTTGCATATAAGACTATTGTTATTGGTAAGACTGGTAAGGATATCCCTATTTCTGAAGTTATGGATTATGTTGCTGGTTATACTGTTGCAAATGATGTTTCCTGCAGAAAGTGGCAAAGAGACCCCAAGTTTGCTGGTGGTGTTCCTCAGTGGTGTTTCAGTAAGGGTTTCGACAAGTACGCTCCTTTCGGTCCTGCTATTGTCTCTTCAAAGGTATGATTTTGCACACAAAAATAAAGTGTTGGGAAGGATGAAATATTTACCTATTTCTTGTTTGTAGTTGCTTGGCGACCGTCCCGGTTTGAAGCTTGAAACTAGACTCAACGGTGAAGTCCGTCAATCCACAAACACCTCTGATCTTTTGTTCCACGTTCCTGAAATTGTTTCCTTCATTTCTCAAGCTAGCACTTTGGAGAAGGGTACTATTATTATGACTGGTACACCTGCTGGCGTAATAATGGGCCAAGCTAATCCCGTTTATATGAAGGATGGCGACAAAGTTGAAGTTGAAATTGAAAATATTGGAAAGATTTCCAACAAGATGACCTTTATTTAAATTAGAAAATCTAAAATTGTATTATAACACAAACAAAAATTAAAAATAAAAAATCATATCTATTTTTATACAATAACTTTATATTTTTATTGAATTGTCAAAGTTATTATAAGTAAAATGATTATTTTCTGTAATTCGATTCTAGTATTGTAAAAGAATAGCAAAATATGTACAAGCAATATTTTAAAAAATCATGATATTTATTTGTACATTATGAAGGAATGATATGAATGAAAAAAGCTCGAAAGAGTCTTATCAATAATAATTTTAAGTGGTAAGTGTATCTTAATGATTCAGTACTGGTTATTTGACACACTCTCAGGTCCATCACCACTAATAAGCTGTGGGTGCTTATTTTCAGTAAATCTTATAAAGAGAGGATTAGCAACACTTCTTAAAAGAAGGGAATTTGAGCTACTATAACGTTTGGTTTGCAGCGCGTTTCTATGACTAGAATTGATCTTGTTCAAACAATCAATGGTATCCTTAAGTGTGGCCTATCGTAGAGTTAGTCTTTTTGGATGCAATCTTAGTTTTAAAGTACTTACCGAAAGATCGAAATATAATCGAATTTAAGGCAAAAGATCGACATCTTTTTTTGAAAACGAACTAGAGATCTCTTCTCGACGCTCCTTGTACATAATAAACACGTCCTTCTCGGGCATCGACATTGACCACCATCTTATAGCAGTACCTAAACATCCAAAGTATCAGTAAAAGTAAAATCTAAAGTGTAAATAGTAACTTACCATGCACATGGATTAAATGCAACTTTAAGCTCTTCAAAAGATCAATACTTGGTTGGGTGTAAAAAAACGTAATATTTAGTCACTCACTGCATCAAAAACTTTATCAAGGTGGCCTTGAAGTTCGGTTTTGATATTAATAAGAGGAACTTCTTTGAACTCGAAGAGAAGTCGTTCATACAAATCTTTGGGGAAGCTGCATCGTCTTCTCACGGAAGGTCCACACCATATCACAATATTTCCTTCCGGGCTAAAATGAACGTATTAATCACACAAGTCTATTAAGGGTATATTTCCATTTTACCTAAGAGCTCGTAGGCTGTGTCTTAAGGGGTTATTTAAAAACCTCTGCTACTCTACCCAGATATTATCATTTTGTTCTTTTTGATCTCCTTGGAGGCTTTCAACCTCAAGACCAGTATTATTATCTGCCGAATCCAACTGATTATCTTCTATGCGTCTTTTCTTGTTTATGCGTTGCTTTTCCGTTTGGTTGATCTCAGTAGCCATTGTTGAGCGAAGTTCAATCTGTAAATTGTTTAGTATCTTTGTAGAAATTACATTTCAGGAACTATTACCTGCTCTACGTTGTACTTGATTTGTGCTGCAGGTATTGCTTTTGATTTATTCCACATGCATTTGATTGAATCTTTACCATTATTAGTCTATAAAATCAAAGTAGAATAAGCCAAAGTTGAACGAACAAACGACTACCTTTTACTACCTTTTTGTTTTTAATCATCATATTGATAGCCGTGTTGGCAAAGGTTCCAGGAATAGTATGCTTCTCAACGAGTTTCATGTCTTCTGCCAAGTTCCTGTTACCGTTCACTTTACCAATTCCAAGTTTAGCTTGTATGAGTCTAAATAGGTAGTTTGACGCGGACCAACGCGTAGGCGCTTCTTCGATCCAAAACTCTATAAATTTAAAAGTATTAGAGAATCTTTATGAAGTTCATAGAACAAACCATATTATCTGGTAGAGCAAGTTTATCAAAGTCTTCAGTGTAGAGACTGTTTTTAGAATATTCGGCTTTATCAGCAATCATATTTAAAGTAAGAGGAGAAGAGAGAGAACAATTGAGGACACGTTTTTTTTCTTTACTTATCATATTAACGGATGGTTTGACGATCCGACGCGTTTTTTGGTGAAAATTTGAGAAGTGCTGTAAAACTACGTCATCGAAATTTAATAAATAAAGTTATTGATACACACTGAAAGGATATCGTTATATGCACTACACTTTTCACTACAAATTAAATTAGAGTGACGTCGTTCAAACAAAAATAAAGGTATAACATGGACATGATATTGTTTTTACCTTTTGCAAAGAACCAAAACGATGCAAACATCAATATAGTAGTCCCCGCTATTCTCCTTCCGTTCATGAAGCCATTTTCACTGTTGTGACAAATAAAAGAGCTACACCATGAAGAATGATGATTAACTATTGATAATAATTAAGAATGAAACTAAGTATAACCATGAGTGTGTATTACCAAAGATAACTTACCATATTTTGAGATAATTGGT
>VCJC01000106.1:0-10939 GCA_024140195.1 Backusella luteola | reverse complement strand
ATAATAATAATAATAATAATAATAATAATAATAATAATAATAATAATAACGGCAGAAGTTTATTTCAATCATTTTACGACCCCTTTTTTTCGACAAGTGACATCTGTTTTCGGATCGCCGTGAGACTTTTTTTTTTCTTGAATAAAAAAGATTCAGGCCCTTTCGGCAGACAAAAATGAGCAGCCTTTTTTTATCACAAATTCCATCATTTTTGTATTTTATAAATCAATTATATTGACATTTTCATGGATCAACATGAATTTATATATATTTTCTTAAAAAGGTTTTATTTCATAATTTACACTTCCGTGACAACTCTCTGATATAAATATATAGATGGTGGTATTCAATAGTAAAATTGGACAAAATTACATCTTGGGTGCCAAGCGGTTGTAAGGTACATTCAAGAGACGAACAATATCAGTGTACATCTATAATTGCCAAGTTAAAAAACAAATAAATACATTTGCCACCAACTCTTCTTTATAGCATCATACCTCTTCCTTCAACTGCTTATACACAATACCAGACTTGGCCTTTGGTGCCCACTTTAAGGCCAATTCCTTTGCTCTTGGGAACACCTCCGTTTCAGGAACAATCTCATCAACCAATTGCTGATCAAGGGCCTCCTTGGCGGTGAAGCGATGGCCCTGCAAGACCATATCACGGAATGTCTTTGGTGTCATCTTGCCACGCAACAAACCGGCCATACCTGGTGCAAGAGGAGATGGAAGATCCACCTCATTCATGCACATAAAACCACGATCACTACGCATGACTCTATAGTCTAATGCTTCACTTAGCTTCCTCTCCTCTTGTATATATCTATTCTTCCTTACCATGAACCAAAGCCAACATACAACCACCAGCAAATGCGTGACTAGATATAAAAAATGAATTGGTTGGTTCTATTGGCAATTTGATATACGCCCTATATTTACCCATTGATAGCCGCAACGGTGGGAATACAGAAGGTCAACAAGCGTCTAAGCAAGGTCAAATAATGCTCCATGAAGGGAGGGTAGCTGACGGCGTGCATGAGGTCAAGACCATTGCTAAAGATGCGGTCATTACCAACAGTAACCAAAGCCATGTCGGTTGGGTCGTCACGGCTCAAGAAATAATCCTCCACGATCTGCAAAGCAGTCAAAATGGCCTTACAAAACTCTGTTGTGAATCTATTGTCCTTGTGATGAAGGTGCAAAATGAACAAGGGACCTTCCTGAGAGAGGGTCATGTGGTGAACATCTTTACTAGGGAGAGCTAAAGGAAAAGTGGTCATATTGTATAAAATTAATAGATTTCAGAAAAGAAAAATAAAGCTTATTTATATAGTTTTGGGACATGTCAGAGCAAAAAGTGCCATGTTTTTTTCACATGCAGATTGCGGCCAGTTTGCTGACAAAAATGAATTGTTTTTGCACAGAGCTTACACACACGAATTACCAAAAATGGCATAAAGAGCTTATATAACTCAGCACCACTCTTTAAAGTAATTGTGACGTTTTACCGTTCACACAATAACACTGCAAAGACATTGCTGACTCCTTCTTGGATCGACCTTGATGTCAACGCATAAAACACGCCACTTGGTGCTTTTGAAACTCAGTTTTTTGTCCCTTTCAGATTATGTCAAGTTTTGAGGATTTGGTAAACAAAATTGAGTCAAATCAAGATATTCACACGCGTACAATAGATTAGTCAGTGCTTTGTTGAGGGATAAAAGGATACCCATTTGTCTATTCAGCCAACATCTACACTACTCTGCAAATCAAGTAGTATATTGTACGAGCAAAATAGTGATGGTTGATAAAAACATGTATTCAGCCGTTGCAAAGTAAAATGGAGCTGGATTTCAAACGGATAAATCTATTAAAATATACACCGACTGCTGTTCAGATGAATGAAATCACGGTAATAGGGCTGCTCAAATAAGAATACTTTACAGCCGAAATATAGGAATATTGATAAACCAACCTTCCTTGTTACATTAATCTCGTTCATGTTGAATAATCCTGCTCTTAAGCCAAAAATATTCTTTATTATTATTATTATTATTATTATTATTGTGAGTGCTATTACTTATATCGAGCACTACTCGGTTCACATTCTCTTTGCTGTATGAGCTGTAATGGAACTGTCGCTTTTCTGCCTCTTTATGCCCGTTTTCTATCAATCAATGATCCAGCATTATGTTTAAATCGAGCCCAAACATGAAATAAGCAGCATTCTAGTTTATTGTTGTTATTTACCGTGAAAACATATATATATATATAAAATGTACATGGCGAGTGAAAACACTTTTATTATATTTATTTTTATTGCTTGCAAGAACTATCACCGTGGGCCTCGCTCTGCTGTCTTGATTTATTTTTGGATGCTGTAGTTGTTTGCATGTAATGAGGAACTCGCTTCTTTGAAGTAGTACTGGTGACGGTTGTGATTGCGCGAGGGGTAAATGCTTTGATTGGCGCTTTTCGAATTGCTAGCTTGGAAGTGTCTTGCTGGATTGGTCGTTTTAATGTACTTTGTTTGATTGGTCGTTTTAATGTGCTTTGCTTGATTGGCTTCTTTATTGTGCCTTGCTGGATTGGTCGTTTGGCGGTGCCTTGTGGCTGCTTTATTGTGCCTTGGTGGTGAATTGATGATTTTAATGTGCCTTGTGACTATTTTTTTAATGAAAATGCAGATCAATAACAAATCGCTGGTTATAGCAATGTGTAATGACATACCTTTTTTGTTGTCACTTTAGCTTGTTGTCGTTCTTGCAATACAAGCTTCTTCTTCAGTGTCTTTTTTATATGCTGGGCAGACTGCTTCTTCTTTATAGTTGTTTGCTTGGACATCTTTCCCGCCGAAGCAGTAGTGTGGGCACGCAGTCGATCAAACACCGATTGATGCTTTAGGCGAGGTGGTTGGGTTGCTTTGCTTGGGTTGAGTATAATATTTGCAGGCAATGCTGTAGCGCTGTCTGTTTTTTTAGTAGTAGTTGCATTGCTCTTTTGAATAGTACTACTGCTCACTCTCTGCTCTTCCTCTTCATTACGCACAATCTCCAGTGCAGGCACAACCTCCTGTTCAGCAACCCCTTCCTCATGTCGACCGTATTCCACTCCCAGGCCTTGGTAATAAGCTGCTCGTTCAGCGTCGCTCGGGGTGGTTGGTAGACGTTTTTTGAACTCCTCCTCTGTTGTTGCTTTGGTATATACAAGTGGATCTGGTTCATGATGAGCTTTAAAGTAAAAGGGTAAGTGCCTTTCTCTCTCCAAGGTGTGTGTGTGTGTTTTTTTTGTTTTCTTTACTAAACCAACTATCGTCTATCTCACTATACTGATCTTCTTTCTGGAAATCATATATTTTTCGTGCGTCGTATTCATAGCTTTCGTCAATCATTCTTCCAACATTAACAACAAAAAATAAAGTGTGGTAAAAGAGAAAAATGATAAAAAAAATACATATTTAATTTTTTCGGTGTTTTATTTTTTTTTTATGATAGCAAAATGTTTATTTTGTCATGAAATTTCAAAGAGAGGTTTTCAATCCTTTTATTCTTTTCAATATCGCCGTATCTCTCCAGAAAGTCGGAATACCTCAGCACCTTTACATTCTTTTCGTTGCCATGACACACCTGCAAATAAAGCTGTCTTGTCTGCTCAAAATTGGTGGGGAACAGCACATCAAACCATCCAGGTGCAATCTGGTATGTCGAGCAAGGCACCAGCATCCCCTTATATCCTGCTTGCACTAACGGTGCATTGATGCCCTCAATCGCCCCTGGAATTGTGTGGTAGTCGCTCACTATAAGTCGGTGGCGGGGGAAATACGTGCCCACTGTTTGCATAAACTGAAAGAAGCGAGTGGGGATGAACTCGGGATACGACAGATTCTGGTCCTTTAGTATTTGTAAGATCTTGTGCCAGTATAGCTTGCGGGATGGTATCGAAACTGGTCGTGTCTTTTTTCGGGTTGCAAGGAAGCGGGTGATTGTTGAGTCCTTCATTGGCTCGTATAATTCCTGCATCTGTCCTTTACCATCAATCGACACAATCGCTTGGTACGGTAGCTTTGTCTTTGGATCATATCTTATTTTATCGTGGGCGAAATGATTCTATGGTGATATGAATATCAAGACACACTTTACCCCTTTATTATAACAATACTTACAATGGCTTCGATTCCCAAAAAGAAGCATTGGTCCAAGACGGGTGTGTTCCACTGCAATACATCCTGCTGAATGATATCAATACACTGATGCTTCTGCTGCTCCTTCCACAATGCCTTATTAGGAAACGGCTCAATCAAATTGTATCGTGTTCGTTTGTAGACATGCGGTTCATGCTGCTGAATATAGTCCAATATGGTGGTCATCAACCGCTTATTACCACCGCCCATTTCATACACAATCAAGTCCCGGTGTGGGTAAAGATTCAATTTATATTCAGAGACCATGTATTTCGCAATCGCGTGTCCATACCAAGGCTTTACCATTTCCGTCAAGCGATATTTGATTTGTCGAAGGTCGCGCATACTGCCTTGCTGCGTGGACAGCAGCGAAAGTGCCTCATCCCCAACACAGTCATCCACAACCACATGGCCGCCCAGCGACTGTTTTGACCGAAACCCGTAGTTTGGGTTATAAAGCGAGTCCTCTATAAAGTCGCGCACCAGCATTTTGGTACGCACTGGCGGAAGTAGGTTGTGCTGGAGCTGCTTTGCCGTCTTGTAAGGATAGCTTGAATGCTGTTCATTGGGATCTTGCTTCTCGCTTGATGGAAAGGACGTGAAGAAATCAGGCCGACCCGATCTTTCGTCTAGAATAGGTAACGTTGTTGAGAAACATCTTTTCTGCTGCTGCTTATATCGTAACAGGTAGACAACACGTCGTGTTGGAAACATGGTAAAAAATAAATAAACAACAAGTGGTGAAATATCAAGTAAAATAAGTGGAAGATAACGAAACGGCATTTGAATGTTCCCGGCCAATAACATTGCAGATAATACATTGTCGTTGTACTTTATGCTGAAATATTGACATGCTTTGCCTATAGACAAGTCTTGACGTTGTTGTTTTTTATGATATCGCATCTTTGTCATAAATGTCTTGCTTTCGAAAGCGATATGACGTCATTTATATATTAATGTTATATTCTGGACTACTCATGAGTAATGTTAGCCTACTTTAAATATTGGCTTATATTATTATTAATAAATGATTCAATTAGTTACATAGATTATTTGAATATAAAGTAATAGGCTTGTTAATGCTGCAGACACGAAAAACAAGGTTAAAAGCTACGAAACTCGAGTTTGAAACTAGATGTTATTAAATAATAAAGCAAATCCCTAAATATTATCTTGGATCCATCTATCTCGTTATAATGGTATACATCTATACTTTTCATAAAGTATTATAATAAAAAAAAATGGACGATGGATAATGACATTATGAAATGAAAGACATTCGCTTTAAAAATGACTAATTTTGAAAAGCAATGTAACCAACCTTAAGCTTGATTGGTCAATACGAGATCGGATATTAAAAAACCATGAAAGGGCTATAAAAAAGAAAATCTGGAGTAGGGTTTATATAATCATTTTTTGTTCCTTTTCTCATCTATCAAAATGGTAAAAAATTAAAATTAAAAAGATGACAAATCCCCATAACTCACTCTTATTTAGTCCATTAAAGTAGGCGATATTGTAAGTATTTTATTATTCTCGAATGTAGATATGCTTTTATTCATATCTTTAAAAAGATCCCTGACGGTGTCCTTCAATACGTTCCTTTCGATCCCAAGGAAGACATCACTGCCTGTCCTCGGTAAAGTGTTTACACCTTATTTCATACTGACAGATGACTAACCATATATTATAGTCCTATCCCCTATAAGATTCACGAAAAGTTGAAGGGAAAGAAGGCCGTTATTTTTGCTATTCCCGGTAAGCTTTTGTAATGTATAAACCCAACTTTTTTTTACTAATTATGAATTATAGGTCCTTTCACACCCGCCTGTTCAGAAACACACGTTCCCGGTTTCTTAAACGCACATGATTCATTAAAGTCAAAGGGTATCTCTGAAGTTTTGTGTATTTCTTGCTTGGATGGTTTTGTTATGGTAAGCTGACAAAGAAGGGTACAAGAGAATCTCATACATATCTTTATAAAAAGAACGCATTCGCAAAGGCTTATAAGGCTGGTGATAAGGTGATTATGGCTGGTGATGGTAGTGCTCTCTTTGCAAACTCTTTGGGTTTGACCCAAGACTTGACCAAGATGGGTATGGGTATCCGCTCAAAGCGTTTTGCCATTGTCATTGATGACTTGGTTGTTAAATATATTGGTGTTGAGAATGCACCTGGTGTCACTGCTTCCGGTGCTGAAGCTGTTCTTGCCAAATTATAAATTAATTAAAATATAAAATATACACCAGAGAAAATATAGCCTCTCATTTCTTAAATTTGGGGTATTTTTGCCTTCCATTTTTGGTAAAAATTATAACAAATCGCCCATGTGAGAATTCGTATTTCCCTTTAACTTTTATAATAACTTTTTCATTTCGATGTGTAAGCGCTAAACAATATCTTTATATATACTCTGGTGGAATGTTATCCATTCCAAACGTTATAAAAAAATCAAACGTTAATGGTCATTTATTTTTGGCACAAGAAGAATAATTGATTTCTTACTTTTCACTATTCAGAATAAACTTTTGATACCTTCTCCCTCTCGACAAGATCATATAAAGAGATAAATCTAAACGTAGGTTTTAAAAACTAATGGCTACTTTACCGTATAACTGCGCGATAGTGCACTAAACAGTCGACCAGAATCAAGCCGAGAGACAAGGAGGGTGTATGCAAAAACCATTGGTTACCAATTATAAAAGTATACAATTTAATTCGGAATCCTATCATGAAAAATAAAAAATGAACAATGCATATGCCTTGTAAATATATATAAAATATAAAAAAAACCTGTTTAAAGGTTGAACACATCAAAATACAATCGCCGGTTCAATAATTAATTCAAAAAAGATGGATGACAAGGCATGAAAACCTTCTTCTCTCTTTTTCTTTAAAAAATGTCGGAAGTATCGAACGATAAACCCACTAGATTATTAGTTGTATCAAACAGATTGCCTGTTACAGTAACAAAGGATGCAAAGACACAGGAATATAGCTTTCAAATGAGCTCGGGTGGTCTTGTCGCTGCATTGAGTGGATTAAAAAAAGAAATGTCGTTCACTTGGATTGGATGGCCAGGTATGTTAGCTTCTGGCAACAATGATCAAATACTAAATACAAACTAGGTTGGGATGTGCCTGCCGAGGATCAAATAGAAGTGAAGGATCGGTTGTTAAAGGAGACATCTACCGTCCCCGTTTTTGTGGACCAAGAAAATGCAGATCTTCACTACAATGGATTTTCTAACAGGTTAGAAAGAATAAAATGGAGTTGATCAAGTAGCTAAAACTATCATCTAGTATTTTGTGGCCACTCTTCCACTATCATCCTGGCGATATCTCATTTAACGAAGACTGGTGGCGTGGATATAAGAATGTCAATGAAATGTTTGCGGATGCCATCATCAGGTTTGTGGAAGATGGTGATCTTGTCTGGGTGCAGGACTATCACCTGATGCTATTGCCTTCGTTGCTACGTAAAAAGACCAAGAAGGATATTAAAATTGGGTGGTTTTTACATACGCCTTTTCCAAGCAGTGAAATATATCGGTAAGTTGGTTTTCAATCTTTTTTTGGGCACTCATAAACCCTGTCTTTTAGTATTTTACCTGTACGTAAAGAGGTTTTGCTTGGTGTGCTTGAATGCGATTTGTTGGGTTTCCATACATACGATTACGCACGTCATTTCCTTTCCTCATGTACCCGTATTCTCGGGCTCTCCACCATGCCAAACGGGGTTGAGTTTGAAGGACGCTATGTTCAAGTGGGTACGTTCCCTATCGGTATCGATCCCACCAAGTTTACGGATGCACTGGTGACCGAGAGTATCCAGGATCGTATACGTCAAATAAAGTCTAGGTTCGGGGATTGTAAATTGATTGTTGGTATCGATCGTTTGGATTATATCAAGGGTGTGCCGCAAAAAATCCATGCAATGGAGGTTTTTCTAAGTCAGCATCCTGAATGGGTGGGTAAGGTGGTTCTTGTTCAGTTGGCGATCCCTTCCCGCGAAGATGTGGAAGAATATCAAAACTTACGAAGTACCATTAACGAATTGGTTGGAAGAATCAATGGTGAGTATGGTACGATTGAATTTGTTCCCATTCATTTCATGCACAAGTCGTTACCGTTTCCCGAATTGGTCGCACTTTATGCTGCCTCTAATGTGTGTCTTGTAACCTCGACACGTGATGGTATGAACCTTGTATCTTATGAGTATATTGCTTCTCAAGTAGAGAAACACGGTGTATTGATCCTGTCTGAATTTGCGGGTGCGGCTCAGTCATTGAATGGCTCGCTTATTGTTAACCCTTGGAATACTGAAGAGGTGGCAGATGCTATCTATGAGGCAGTCACTATGACGGACGATATGAAACAAGCGAATCATAAGAAACTCTATCGTTATATAACAAAATACACAGCGGCGTATTGGGGCTTAAGTTTTGTGAATGAACTACGTGTAGGTTTTGTATAAACTCCTCTTTTTTTTTTTTTTTCTTTACTCACTACCATTTTAAAATTAGAGAGTATCCGAAGAAGCAGGTCATCGCAACACACTTCCGGAACTTGAGATTGATACACTTGTCGAACGTGCCAAAAGTTGTGATCAGCCTAGACTTTATCTATTCGATTATGATGGTACACTCACATCCACCCACAAGCTGCCTCAGTTTGGCAAGCCTGCCAATGCCATCCTAAAATACTTGAAGGAACTCCAAGACAATCCAAAAAACTCGGTGTATATCCTTTCCGGTCGTTCATGTCAACATCTGGAGGAGTGGTTTGGTTCCACTGGTGTTGGTCTTTCAGCAGAGCATGGCTGCTTTTATAAACACCCCAAAGGTACACAAGTCGAATCGTCCTCGGGCCATAGAATCGACGATAGCGAATGGTATTGTCTGGTGGATCAGGTAGATCCTACATGGAAGAAGACGATACTGCCCTTGTTTCAATACTATACAGAACGTACTCCCGGCTCGTTTATTGAAGAAAAGGAGATCAACCTAACATGGCATTATCGTGAGTGTGACATTGAGTTTGGTAGCTGGCAGGCCACTGAGCTACAAGTCAATTTGGAGAAGCTGCTGAGCCATATGGCCCTCTCGGTAATAATGTTACTGATTTATTATTTAAGATGTAACTGACGATGTATTTTAGATTGTGATTGGCAACAAGACCTTGGAAGTGCACCCTTCCTCCATCGATAAAGCCACAGCCGCAAGGGCCATCATTACGGATTTAGGCAGAGACAAGCTTGGCTTGGTCGTCTATGTTGGTAATGGCAAGCCCGACGAAGTTGTATTCAGTTACCTTGAAGAAATCCCTGGTGCTGTCACTTGCACTGTTGGAAAGAAGCAAACCGAGGCAAAGACATATCTTCCCGGTGTTTCTGATGCTGTCTCGCTGTTACAAAAGCTGGGAAGCATTTAAAATAAAAACTTTTTTATTTAACAAAAAATATATTACAAGAGTGTGGTATCAAGAGACAGGCGATGGATTGAGCCTTTTGGCAGGCTACTAAACAATTCATGGATTTCAGCCTGATCATTACAGTGATCAACAAGTGCTTGTGTTGTTAACGATTGCATTAATTTGGAGCTGTTTCCTTGGCAGTATTCAGAGGCCCAGGCGATATGAGCACCCACTATGTTTTGCTTGTATAATTCATCTGCAAACCTTAAAAAGTCTTGATAAGAGAGCTGCTCAAATGCATTCCATAATACTGTTTGTGATGAATATACATTTTGCGAAAGTTCGGCAATGAGTGTAGGAATGACATGATCGTGCTCAGCGTTTTGCTCTCCACTCTCTTGTTTTGAGGTCGCCAAGTTTATTAATGACTGGAAACGATTATTGTTTCCTTCCTTTTTATAACTGGTTGTTGAACAGCCTGACCCTGTAAAACAACCTCCACATGAATGACAGCTCATGGTTGCTTTATTAATAATATAAGAAAGATACAAAAAAAAAGACAAGTGCGAAAAATCCCAAAAAAAAATATGAGGGAATAAAAATGTACAAGCCACTCAAGTCATGCGAATTGGCTCATCGACTTCACTATCGTAAGGCGTAACATCAAGGTCGTATTCCACTTTACTCGAGAACCTATCCTCATCACCCTGTTCCAAAAAAGAGGGTATCTGACGAGGTATCTGTTGCATGCTGACGGTTGGTGTGCTACGAATGTATTCAACCTCACCACCCACATTGTTTTGCTTCACTATACTTTCATTTCTCTCTTCATCCACAATATGAAGCAACTCCCTATCATCTGCAAAATTGACTACCCGGTCTGCCAAGCTACACAAGCGACCACACTCTTGACTCGTAATGGTATCTATTCCACGACATCGTGTGTAATGTGCCCCCTTTACAGGCAGTATCTGTTCAATGCGTCGCTTCATTTCGGTGGGATCAATCGCCGTTGGATTGCTCACAAGTCGTACAATGCTCTCGGCAAAATTTCTTACGGTCGTGTCTACTGGGCTTCCAAGAAAATCCGCGCATTCAGATACGAGTTGATCAAACGCCAGTTTAGCACGCTCGTCCTTTAGGCCTGTGTTTGATGAAATATGAGCAGTCGAGATACTTGAACGACGTGGTTGAGCAACACGAGGTTCACTGCTGTTTTGCTCCTTGTTAACATGGGATTAAAATAAAAACGGGCCTATGTTTACCTCGGTTGAATATAAGATGATGTATAATCTGTCCATTTTTCACCAGGTGCTCTTATTTCAGTATTCATTTTTTTTTTT